>MAVT02000020.1:0-86412 GCA_001702395.2 Diaporthe helianthi | reverse complement strand
AAATAAATAAATAAATAAATAAATAAATAAATAAATAAATAAATAAATAAATAAGGCTTTAAATAAGGCTTAAATAAGGCTTAAATAGGGCTTAAAAACGGCTTAAATAGAGCTTATTTAGTTTATAGCTAAACGCGTACAGCCGTTCAGTTCGTAACTAAACGTTCAGCTAGCAACTGAACGCGTAATTGTTCAGTTGGCAACTGAATGCGTGCAGCCGTTCAGGCTGCACCTGAACGGGTGCAGGGTTACCCTAAAATTTTTTTTTAGCGCCTTGGCGACCGTCCTCTACCCCAACGGTGGACCGTCCACCGGGCCACGGGGGCTTAGATATGTCGCAGTAGCAGCGGCCGTCTTGGCTTTTGTGGCGGCGGGATTAATGGAATGGAAGAAGTTGGAGGTTAAGAAAGGGACTGTCGGGACTGGTGTTGAATGTGATTCGGCAGAGGACGGCAACGGGACCTCGACGAGAGTCGACGAGAGCATAAGAAATGCTCACGGATCTGAGAAAGCATGACTATCTAGGTAGATAACTGGCGGGGTCCTGTAGAGTGCATGTGTTGAAAGCTCCCTGGATCCAGTCTTCGTACTTTTCCGGAAGAGGCTGGAATTCGTGGATTGTTGGATGTGTGAGCTAATCAAGATAAGAAAGACGAGGCGCATTTATATGCATTTAAATTTTGATAGTTGTCTGGAAATGCAGATTGCTTTCCCCTGCCACATTCTCCCCCCATAAATCTTCTTGGTCCGCCTGGAGAGATAGATGTCTGATGAGACCAGGGACAGATTAGACCGGGGGCATTTGGCACGTTTCAGTGCGTGGTGATACTCATGCGAGAACCAGATTAAATGATAAAAAGCCCTCGGAAGACAACGTTGTGGGAGAAGTATGGAAACCCGCGCGATGGTCGTCGGGTGTAAGTCGACAGTGGGGCACTTTTATGCATATTTGCTATGTTAGTGTATTATCCAGCTTATGCATTTATCGTGATACTTGAGAAAAAGTTGGTGGGGCACTACAACCAAACCAGACCAGTCTATGCTCAAACACACCCAACTCACCAACCCGTACACAACATCCCAAGTCAACGATGGGCCGTCCAAAGCGCAATGTCCTGGCAGCAGCCACCGAGTCCACCACGCCTCCCGAGGAGCTGACCGAGCACCAATTTGTCGCTCGCGTTGGCAAGCCCGAGGGCAACAACACGTACACGTGCATCCTGCCCAACACTAAGACCGCCCTCGTCGAGCTCGCGCAGCGGTTCCGCAACACGATATGGATCAAGAGAGGAGGCTTTGTCGTGGTCGACCTGACGCCGAGTGAGGAGCGCAAGACAAACAACAGAGTCGAAGGGGAGATCATCAACGTGGTCCGAGACGAGAAGGAGTGGCGCAAGAGGCCGTACTGGTATGAAACCCTCGTGCACCTGGCTGCCTACGCTATAGTCCCCTTAGGCTGTCCAGAACTTCATTGCCGTAGCTACACCCAAACCTTGATCAGTTCTGACAATCGTGTTAATCCTCAGGCCCCGAGAATTCCCAAAGAACACTTACCCTGACGACGAGGACGACTCGAGAGGCCTCCCACCCACAGACTCCGAATCTGAAGGAGAGGAGTGATGCCAGCATTTGTCTCGTGCAATTCTTTTTTGAACATGCTACTTCCGAAGACACCGTCTCACCACATTGGACGCTTGAACTCTGTCTTTCCGCTTTGAAAGCCGTCCTAGGGCTTCCGAATGGACCGAGTTCGCGGTCCAGCGTTGGCAGCGGACTGGGTGGGCGGAATTGGGCCCGCCGCATCATCCGACGTTCCAAACCAAACCGCTGTCACCGTTGTTGCCATTACGGCCACCACAACAGCCGAACTGAGTGGTGTGCTAGGGAACACGTTCCAGGCCCACTCCTGAAGAGCCCACAGGACGTACTGCAAGACAGGATGCAGCCCACCGCGCCACAGGAGGTAGGGGGTAGACCAGGCCAGGTAGGAGTAGAACTGGTAATGGAGAGATCGTGCGAAGAGTAGGCCGACAACGTTGGCAGTCAGGATAGTAGTGAGAATGTACTTCGGCGTGAACCCTTGAAACAATGGCTGCCAGTTCCTCCGGACAAGTGTTGCATGGAGGATGTCTGGCAACGAATTCCCCGTTGCCGGGAGCCACCTAGTGAATATAAAGGTTAAGAGGACGGAAGCGTGCAAGACGAGCAAGGAGGTTGAGAACCCCCGGCTGAGGAAGGTCTCCTCGCCGACAAAGCGCCAGTTTACGGTCCACTTGAAAAGGAATTGGCGAGAGAATTCGAAGGCACGCCCGAAGTAAGAGGCCGGGTGCTTGAGGAACGGCGCCGCAAGTTGGGCCTGCAAGCCTGCCATCAACGCGCCCAAAGAAATGGTTCCGACGACACCCTTGGCGAAGAAGATGAGAATTCCGACCACTGGAAGCACCAGAAGCAGAGTCATCTTGACCCCGAGGCCGAAACTGTAGACAAGGCCGCCGGCGACCCACTGTCGGTGCTGGAAGAGGAGGATGGACAGCCACATGAAGAACACTGCAAAACAGTCGTTGAAGCATCGGAGCATGAAAATGCTGTGCAGGCGTTTGGACAGGATCAACAGGGGGAAGACGTAGGGGGGAGCCTATTGACACAGGTCAGCTGGCCGCAATTCATTCTCCGTAACTCGGCACCAAGGCCTGCTGCCTGCCAAGCCTACCTTTGCCTTCCAGTAGCAGGACATGACGACTGCCAGGTTCACCAAGTACAATGCCGCAAACAGCTGCTGGGCTAGGAGGATATCCTTTCCATGGCTGGTGATGTAGTACAGCCCAGTATATATCCAGACGTGAGCAGCCGGGTAGACCAGAGGACCGGTGCCGCCTTGGATCTTGGTGTAGTCCCTCTCTCCGTCGAGAAATAATTGGACCTGCTCCATGTAGGCAGTCCAGTCGATTTCAGTGTCTTGGCACAGGTATAAAGTCAGTATTGCGAGCATGTCTTGTCATCCCGTGGGCTCACTTACAGGCCACCTTGGCGATCACCAACACGCATAAGGCTGCATCCAGAAGAATCAGTGCAGGGGGAACTAGTCTTGACAGCCAATGCCTCCCTGTAGCAACATCCTGTGCAAACCGGAGGAGTTGCAGGTACAGTGGATCCCGGTCGGTGGCCATCGTGTTGGGTTTTGGGGGAATGATGTTCTTTTCTTTCCTGAGAGGGCTGGCACGGTTGGCACGGGACGGGAGGTCTGAATTGCTGGTATGGTGGGCGACGTGTTTAGAGCTACCCCTGTCACTGCAGTGAAACACCAGGGTCCAGAGCTGGACCCTGCTCATCAGTGCTCACAGCTGCCGAAGCTCGTATCCCTGATTTAGCGATATTCATTTAGCAGGTAGACCTATGTCTCGTCCTAACTCTGCGAGATTTATTTAGTTCACCTGGGCAATTTATTCTCGCTATGACATTACGGCTTACAGCTTACTCCTCCCCTGTATCTCACCAACCAGCTCGACCACCCGCTCGGCAGTGCCATAAGATCCCTGGTATCCCCAGCCTGCATGCCCATAATTATGGACAACCCACGTCCCATCAATCTTCTCCTTCTCAATCCTCACACCTCCCTCCCGGTATGGCCTCAGCCCGACCCCGTGTCGGATGATATCCAGCCCCTTGACGCCCTTCCCACCAGCAATTTCCGGATACAGGTCCACCACCCGCTGCATGATCCTCGCAGCAATGTTCGGGTCCGGGTTTGGATCCCAGTTCCCCTTCTGATATGTGCCGCCCAGGATCGTGCCGCCCCCAGCAGCCCGCGTCATGGCGTAGACCAGCTCGTCGGGCGAGTCCTCGGTGCTGGACGTGGCGACCATGAACGGGCTCACGTTCCTCACCACCACGATCTGGCCCCTCGCCGGCGCCACCTTGGCGTCCATGACGCCCCCGAGCTTGCACGCCATCAGGCCCGTGCAGTTCACAATCATGTCCGCCTTGCCCGACGGCCCCAGCGACGACGCCTCGGAGATGTGGTTCAGGGACGCCCGCTTGAGCACCACGCCGTGCTTGCGGCACTGCCCGACCAGCCAGGCCAGGTAGATGGCCGTGTTGATGCACACGGACCCGAACTCGTGCCCGTAGGCCATGCCCGAGGGGAGCTCCTCTGGCTTCATCCTGCGGTGGTCTGGGGAGAAGTTGGCGTACCATGGGTTCTCGTCAAACAGGGCATCCCCAAGGCCATTCTTGGCCGCTACACCGGGCTGGTAGTAATCAGTAAACATACTCAACCAGTCCCATTTACTCGATTCGACTTACCTCTAGGTCTCGGGCACTTCGCAGGATGACTGCCTCTTCACGCGTATGTCAGCAAAGATCAATGGGCACCTGGGCACACACACACTATCCCAACACATGCATGCGCACTCACTCTGGAAATGTATGCCGGCCTCGGGGACCTCCGCCGCGAGCCTCTTGATCTCGGGCCATGTTCTCCTCTCCCAGCGGCTGTTCTCATTTGTCGACATGCTGTGTGAGGGGTGAGAATAAGCCTTGGATCTCGAGGCGTTGTTGCCAAATGGCATGGACTCACGGCAAGTAGTTGGCTCCGGCCCATGGGGAGGTGTACTGGATGTCATAGTCTCCGGGCATGTGTTTGGCCACAATGGTCACATTGTTCCCTTTCTCCTTGGCCAGCAGTAGAGCCGAAGTGAGGCCCACCACTCCGGCGCTGGTTCATGGTCTGGTTAGTCATTTGTAACTTGGTCGTTGGCTCCTCATGGCTTCCAATGTTCTTACCCAACCACCACAATTTCAGGCATAGCTTTCCCTAAACCAGCAAAGCAGGCAGTAGACGATCAACAGAATAGGGGAATGCAATTGGTTAAAATTGGAGATTAATTAATAAAGTGTTCAATGATGGCGGTGATGACCAGTCGCAACACTGAAGAGGTCGAAAGTTGTCAACATTGAATAGGCCCTAAAGAAAGCTCCGGCACCGTCGCGGGTGCGGAGCTGTGCGATCGCCGGACGGCGCAAAAATCGGCGGGCTCGCCCTTGAACCGGCAACAGAATCTCTATGCACCTTCAGCACCGGCCCGCCTGTTTTTCTAATCCCGCGGCAAACATATCTCTTGGCTCCCGCCCGCAATCTATGGAACCACGTGAGATCAGCCCACTTCAGATGTCCCATCTTCCGGTCTGAGGCTCCGCGGCCGAAGACGCATACCCGGGGGGGAAAATCGTACCACTAGCAGCATGCCGATTCAGGCTCATGTTGCCAGCGCCATCTGGATCCAAATGCTACCCATATTTACATACTCGTAGACAAATCCAGTGCTGTGCAGTGAGGAAAAGTGGAGACATGACTGGGTCTAAGTCGACTTTTCCGGCCCATATATATCCCTATTAGCACTCCTAAAGTCGACAATAATAGCCCATCCAGCTTGTGTAAGCCTGCTGAGTGACCCAGCGAGTGCCTGGCACGCATTGAGCTTTACATCATCCTCTATAGCTTTTCGTCCAGATTGATCGCACATTGACTCTTGAGCGCTATGGCTCCTAGCATATAGAAAAGGTAAGACCGTATCAAAAGCAAAAATAACATTGACCCACGCAGCCCAATATCCCGATCACCGCGGCGCTTACGGGGGAAACACCAGCTGAACTGTAGGGACTTCATTGGCCGCCCTAAGCCCAAATCCCATATCGACCTGCCGTCTTTGCATCTCCGTGCATTGGCGGCCGGGTGGGCGTTTAAGCAGTGTACCTACAATGGCAACCCACGGCCGATGAGTGCTGCTAGATAGATGATGGGCAACGGGGAAGAGAGGGGCCGAGCAAACACGTAGTCCGTTCCACCGCACTGCATGATCCAATGTGTTACTACCTACTGAGGTACCTCATGTTAGGATACCGTCGCCGCACGGGGCGGGGCGCTAGAACGGACTTCCCCCACTGGACTTCACCTGAAGGAGAGGCGACAGACACTCGGTGTAATTGTGCCCAGAAAACAAAAGAAACCCGACAGAGCTCGCTTCACTTACCCGTATCTTTCTGTAACGTCACGAGTTTCTTGGTCCTGGCTCAACCTTCCGGCGATGGCATCTACGGCAAATGCTCTGCGGGTGCTGGTCGCGGGAGGTGGCATTGGCGGGCTCACGGCTGCCGTTGCCCTCCGACAACGAGGACACGACGTCGATGTAAGGGAACCCCAACTGTGTTCTGCACATATGCTGTGCTTGAGATCGGCTGTAATTCATTTCAGTTCTCTGACCAGGTTGATCATAGGTGTTTGAAAAGTCCCGGCTACACCGGGGCCAGGTCGGGGCCGCTGTTTACCTCGCGCCCAACTGCACGGCTGCTCTATCGCATATAGATGTTCACGCTAAGGATTATAAAGGGACCAACTATCGAGGAGTGAGTCGCTTCTATTCGGCCTCGTGACCAATACCTCAGTAAGCGGCCGGGTTCTAAGAGTGTACGGTATCAAAACAGTTCAAATTCGTGAACACCGACTGTGAGGTAGAGCAGAGTTGGACCTACACGGAGGAACAAAGAGCAAAGTGGCCAGCCGTACGTACCTGTGTTTGGCCTGGATGTCCCTCGGGCGGGCGGGCAAACTAACGAGAACACGTCCACCAAGGGCTGGTGGCTGGTCAACAGGCCAGATCTCCATGAAGCCCTAAAGGAGAAAGCAACCTCGGCCGACGGGCCAGGAGTCCCAGTGAGGATCCACACAGGCACAGGTGTCGAAAGCGTTGACTGCGAGGCGGGCACCATCCTGCTCTCCGACGGCACCCGTGTGGGCGGCGACCTGATCGTCTGCGCAGATGGGATTCACAGCAAGACCCGCGCGTCCGTCGTGGGTACCAAGGTCCCCATGATGGTCAGCGGGCACGCCTGCTACAGGTGGCTTACACCGGTCTCTGTGCTGCAAGATGCCCCCGTCACAAGGACCCTTGTGGAAAACCCTGGTCATTTTGTGCAGATTACCGGTTCAGACCGGAGGATCGTGCTTTATCCTTGCTCGGAGGGGCGGCTGGTCAACTGCGTCGCCTTTGTGCCGAGGGACGAGGTTGGCGAGATCAAGAAGGGTGAGATTTTGCCTCGAGCCTGTTTCTCTGGACAGACTGGACCAGGGTTAATGAACAGTGCCTGGCCGCAGACGTGACCGGCTATGACCAGCGCGCGAACAAGAGGCAGCTTATAGACCACTTCAAATCTTGGTCTGAGCCGGTGCTGCGCCTCCTCGACACGGCTCCAGACGACGGGGTGATGTTGTGGGATTTGCTGGACATGGAACTGTTGCCAAAACTCGTCAGGGGAAAAGCCCATTTGATCGGAGACGCAGCGCACCCTTTCCTGCCGCGTGAGTGTTCATCCTGCATTACATCCTGCATTAACACACTCTCCTTGCCCACAGCCCCGTGTCTTTTTCTGTCTGTCACGCATGGGAGCTGAAGCCTTCCGGATCCGAACAGATATGGGCCAAGGTGCAGCCCAGGCTGTCGAGGACGCGTGCGCCCTTGGTGCGATATTACCCCTTGGGACCACGCCCGATGAGATCCCGTCACGCCTGGGGCTGTGGCAGCAGTGCCGGAGGGACAGAGCGGCCAAGATTGTGATGCAGACGAGGCACAGGTCGCGAAAGGCCGACGGGAGCCAAGGGCCACCTCAGACCAGTAAGTGTTCACCCGCCCGTGAGAAACTACATGTGTGTGCGTATGTGTGTGTGTGCGTGCGTGCGGATATGTGTGCTGAGACAGTGAATCGATCCTCAGTCGACGAGTTCAACGCTGCCATGGCGTATTGCATTCACCACGATGCGTGGACGCACGCCGAGCAGCAGCTAAAGGAATGGAGTGAGGCCAAGGCACTGGCGACTGCCGCATCGTAGATTGTGAGAGCACAGGGAATGGGTAGGCTGTGTAGTTGTGAGAAGCACTTCATTTTCTGCTTGAAGTTGGATCTCGAGTTCAAATGTTATCTCAAAGATCAATGTCAAAACTGTGCTCTGCATTCAGGTTTCTGGGAGCGCACACTACATAATAAGGGTCTAACCCTCACAGCTCATGTACCCCGCCACCTGCGAGACCGGCCGAGGGACTTGGCTCGCCCCGCGATGACAGCTTCGAATTGGAGAAATTATTAAGGCGGCCCGCGTCACAAGCACGTAATGAATGATACATGCACATACTGATTGATTTACGCGCCAGAGTGGACGATAATAATGAATCAGCTCCGAGACTGTGGCATGAGGCTTCAAAATATTGTTATTGATATTTGCGGGATATAGAAGTAGCAGCCTCGTTCCGATTTCCAAGTGATTCCATTGCCTTGGTGTGTCCCTCGTGATGCGCTAAATCACATGTTCCCTTGAGTTCCAGCCAATGAATCGCACAACGTCACAAATGGCTGCTGCTGCTGCCATTAACCCTAAGGCAGGGCCAATTTTCTTTGCTCAGGGACCGCATGATGTAGTCAAGTACGAGAGAGGATGGAGACAAAGAATTCCTTACTCGGCCTCGCCCTCCTCGACAGGCTTCCACTTCTCGATGACCTTGAGCAGGGCTGGCGGGTTGGCGCTGACGTACTCGTCGACCTTCTCGCCGTCCTTGAAGATGTGGAAGGTGGGCATGGCGCGCACGCTGTACTCCTGCGCGAGTTCGGGCAGCGCGTCGACGTCGACCTTGACGAAGTGGACCGACGGCATGGACTGGGCCCACCTGTTACGTTGTTGAGTCAAAGGTCAGCGAGGTCCTCTAGATATCGCATTTGTGTTCTATTGTGCATGCGCAGGACCTGGGATCGAAGACGATGGACTCTTTTGCTTACTTGGCGACCTGGGGGGCAATCGCCTTGCATGGGCCGCACCACGTCGCGAACCAGTCGACAATGACGATGGGGTTCTTAGCGAGGGCCTCCTTGAAGCCATCGACGCTGCAAAAAAGACTGTCAGCATCGTAGGACCCAAATCGGCAGTCGAGGCCATGTCATTGCAGCTGCAGCTGCAGCTGCCTGGACCCGTAGTGCGTACGGCCCCAGAGCCTCGCAAAAGGCGGCTGACTGCTTGCTTTTGCGTGCTCGGAGAAGGACCGGGGCGGGGCAACGCGAAGACAAACTCACGTCTCAATGTTGTGGACAGTCATCTTGGGCAATGTGGAGTGGAATGATCTCGCGAGAGTGATCCGTGCAGATGTGGACAGTGGTGTGCTGGAGAGAGAAGTGCGTGTCGCAATGTTGAGAATTGGTCGTAGGAATTGCTTCGCAGGCATTTGTATCGCAGTTCGGGAGGGACGGGGTTGGGGGGGGATATAGAGAAGGATAGCAACCCCGTGGGTGAGACGTATCTACGAGATTTTGCTATGCTAATCTGCCCAGCCAAACTTGCTACGCCGTTCGCTTTCCCCTTCACTGGCGCTATCAGAAAATCTACCTTGTGGAAAAGTCTCAATGATGTAAGCTGCTTGATTTGTCAAGGCCTGCCGCTTGTACTCCGTACCCAGAGCTCCTAAGCAGAGCCCGGGATGACGCGATCCTGCCCTGCCCTGCCCAGGTGCCCACCGACTGCCGACAGCCGCGGCACCACAGCCCTGCAGTGCAGCAGTTGCCGGCACTCATCCTTGATCAGTCATCCTGGAGGATATCGATGATCCGTGGCGGCATTGACACAAAGACCAGAATGCTGTTTGTTGACTGTCTGAAATGGTGGGCGAGCCCATAGAATAAGAGTACGGATATTCGCACCTATAAAAACGGATACTACACCTAGTTTCTAACTAATCCATGCCCGCCCATGTATACGAATTTTATTTAACTAGGGGCGCGCTATATAAATTATTAACGCTAGCGTATTAGTTAATATACTATATAATACTAACTCCTAACTTCGTAACTAAGGCTTACCTAGAGTACTTTAATTTTAGCTTATATACTCTTACTTACTTTTACTACCTTTACTACTTTTACTACTTTTACTACCGCTACTACTACTATTACTAGCCTCTTAATAAAGTACTTAATTAAGATTAAGTATAGTAGTTAAGGAGCTATAAGTAATAGTTAAAGATTTAGCTTTATATAGCGTTATAAATAAGGCTATAAAAAGTACTATATACCTAGCTACGCGGTATAGTAAGGTTAGGTAGCGCGGTCTAATTAGTTATAGCGCTAATTAGTTAGGAATTTAGGTACAGCATCCGTTTTTATAGGTGTGAATATCTACACTCTAGAATAAAACAAGTTGTAGGTACGCTGTCCATACGTATGAGTACAACACGAACAGCCTTGCGCTGAAGGCTTGTGGGCCTGTTCAAGGTACTCCTTACTAAGGTACCGAGTACTGTCCGCCTTGCATTACCACACGTGGTTGTCCTAGGATCCCTATGCCTCTCTCAAAACCTTGGAATGTAAGACGGGACACTAAACTGGCTCCCGCCTGTCAGTGTGAGAAATAAACGCAGGTACCACCGCGTCTTTGCCCCAGTCGGACAAGACAAAGTCGCACAGGTTGACATCTTTTCTAGCCCGGCGGCTGGCTCACGTCACACCTCGCCTTCCTTTACGGACTGCACGATGCTGTGTCCTCTGTCTCCTCGTTGGGCTGTCCCACCGCCCGTCCACACACGCCCGTCAGACGGCGATTAAATTAGGGTTATTATAGACCGCAGGCAGCTTCCAGAAAATGATAGGTAGGGTATTTGATGGGATATCAACTCCCACGTCAACTTGTCGACGTCCATGGTAGGTAATCTATGTACATGCCAATGTAAAAAGCTCAACGCGCTCTCAGAGGCTTTGTTCCCGAAACGCCCCGTCTTGCCCCATCCTTGCTTTTCCCGTCCCCGGTGGAACAAAACTCAAACGCGTCAAGGGTATCCTGTGAGAAAGTGTGTCATGTCGAAGTAGTAAAATGTTGAATGGAAACCGTCGTGCCTGCTGTGGCACCGCCCTTTGCCAGAATACGGTGGGTTTTGAGATTTTGCGGTGAGATCAGAGCAGCCAGAGCAGAGACGACGTCAGAGATTGGAATGGAGAGACAAGCTAGAACCCGTTGACGGAGAGACCGATACGCGAGACGCCAACATTTTCATCTTGCCCTTTTAAACTTTTTTTTTGTTTTGGCCGATTTTGGTGACATGGTTAGGAAATTTGAAGGAGCGAATCGAGGTCGGTGCTGACAGTTGTAAGGAAATGTCGTCGAGACTGTGGTTGTTGGAAGATTCTGAGGAAATTGCAACGAGTGTGGCGGGCATCTTCGCGTATCTAGGTCAAGCTACATCGTTGAGGTTTTCACCGTCTCTGTCTCTCTCTCGGACGTCTAAGCTCTGCTTCAAATTAGTTGGCTGAGGCTCTCCTCTTCGCGTCCTCGGAGTGTGACGCTGGGACCTGGAGCAAATTTGCATCTTCCGTCTGTCGGGTAATGCTCGTTGCTCGCTTCCATGCGTTCTCGGTTTCCTTGTTGTTGGTGTCGACGTCATCGTCACTGAGGTCGCTGGCATCGTCTACATCAGAAAATGTGTTGAGCAACCCCTCGCGGCTCTTGACAAAGTCTCCAGCAACTACTTTGGGCTGTTGACCCCCAACAGTGCCCCAGCGGGCATCATCCACATTGTCAGAGGATGGGCGTACGTTCGTAGCATGGGAGTCCGAGCTCCGATGGTTTGCAAACCGATCAAGGTACTCATCATCTGCAACATATGTCGCCGAATCATCCGGTACCTCCTGGGTCGGGAGGTCTGGGTCGTGGTGTGACGAGCCAGCAGAGCTCATGGACGATGTTCGGCGGTGCTCGAAGCGAGGTAGCGAGACTGGCGTTGGGATCGACCGACGTGGTGCCATTCTCTTTCCAAACCACGCACCCTCGGAATCCACCGAATTCAACGACATGGCTTGTGGCTCGGGAGACGGGTCGACCGATGTCGGAACACTAGGCGGGACACTTGCCACGGCACCTTCTTCCGGTGACATGGGGGTATCTCGCCGCTTCGGTAATGTTTCCTCGAGACGTTGGGTTGCTTCGAGTTCGGGGGAGTCGTGTTCGATGATTGCAGGTGGCAGTGGCTCGGCGTCGGGTGAGTGAGGCGGGGACATGGGCAACTCTGGCAGATCTTCGCGGAAGCGGGACATTGTCCTCTTTGGCACGTTGCTGCTCAGTTTGCGCGTCAACGCGTCCGAGATAGGAGGCGCTGGCACATGGTTCGCCGACATCGAGTCCCGAGATGTGTTGGAAAACGAGGACGGGCCAGAGTTGCGTTTCGACCTGCTACCCCACCTGAACAGATTGGTCCACGACCGCCGAGGTCTGGCCGGACCAGAGCTGCCTTCGGAGACCTTCCTGAGCGAGTCTGATACATCTGTCTTGGCAGGCTCAGACGGATGAGGAGACTTCGACCTAGATATCCTCTTCATCAGAGCGATCCTCTTCCTCGGGCTCTCGGTCCGTTCTGGCTGGGGACCCTCCAACTGCTCCGAATCGTTGACCACCGAGACTCGATCGAGCGGCACGCTGTCAGTCCTATGGAAGTGGTCGAGGGGTCCATTACCGGCGCAGTAATCGCTGTCGTGATCGTCCTCCATGTCCGCAGCAGGACGCTTGCCCAGCGCCTTGGACGTGGGACTCGGCGACTTTCTCTTCTTCGAGGAGGTCACAACAGTTGACTCCGGACCGATACATAGGCCGACCGACTCTCGACCGAGCACACCTCTCTCCATGTTGGGCAGTGACTGACTGCCTTCCTCCTTGGCAGCTTGTTCCCTCTCGGCCCTTCTGGCCAGTCTCCGTTCCATCCTCTCTTGCTCACATTCCCGCTTCTTTGCTCTCCTGCGCTCATCGCGCTCCATCAACTCTCTCAGGTCTCTCGCGGTGAGGTCGTCGGCGAGGTCATCGATTCGCTTGTGTGCTTTCAAAGTGGCCTCAGGAATTGGCTCCTTCTCTGACAGCTTGTTCTTCACTGACAGGTGGCGACCAGATGCGTTAGGCGGTGTGCCATACCTTGGGTACACGGCGTACTGCAAGGTCGGGCGGGGCGCCAGGGCCTCCAGGGCTGACACCTTGAATGAGACCTGCTCTGAATCAGAGGACAGGCTGGAGTGGATGCTCCCGGGCATGGGCAACGATATGTCCGAGGTCGGGTGTTCCTTCTCCCAAGACCGCTGGAAACCAAGTCCGAGCCCTGTCTTGACCCGCCTGCTATCCTGCTTCATGGGGCGGCCTGACTGCCACGGCTCGGCGGCCGGCCGGATTGGCTCGAAGCTGGCCAATGCCTTGATCTCCTGCTCGCGGGCATGGTCGGCCTTCCTCCGCTTGCTGGACTTTTTGTGCGGCAGGTGCTCGCCATTCCGTTTGTTGTGTAGGGTGGGCATCCTTGGGAAGTTGGCAGAGTTGAAGACAGATGGGTCGGTTGGATTGAGGGCTCCCATCTCTTTTGAACTAGAGTGGACGCGGGGGCCCACTGGACCCTGGGAGGACACCCTTGCCCCTGTATTCCGACTGGGTCTCTGCCGGTGGACCACCAAGTCATCGTCCCTCCCTTCCTCGAAGCTGTAGGTGCGTTCTCGACGGTGTAGCTTGTTTGGTTGTCTCTTGATTGGGATCGGGGCAGTCGGCAGGGGTTCCGACGCGCCTGGGTTGACAGGCTCGGTTTTCCTCCTGCTTCGAGCATGGACCTGGTCGTCTGGTTTACCCCTTGAAGCACCTTCGCCCTCAGACTGGTTCCCACTACGGGGCCTCTTCCTACGGCTCCGCCGACGGAACGGCCAGAGGGCCATCGCTCCCCTGGCTCGGGCCTACGCCCGCTCTGGCTGGCGAGATGTGATTGATAGGGTACGTGCGGGAGTGGGTGTGGGAGTGGGTGTGGGTGCGGGCTAGAACAAAACAAAGCGCTGTGCTGGGTTGTGGGCTGGATGCTGCAATATGCTGGAAGATAGAAGCGAAGTCATTCTGGTCGGAGATTATGGAGAATATGCTGGTATCGGCAGATCTGGGTCATCGGCAGGGTGGGCCTGGCAAAGATGTGTTGGATTGGGTTTGATTCGCAAGAAAGAATTGGGGTTGCTAAGATTGTCGTGTGCAGGTGCTTAGTATCAAAGACACAAGGGGATCCCACTGGTGCTGTAGTACTTGGGCACAAGTGTTGAGTCTGGGCGTGTCCGACGAGCGAGGGTTGTTTGTTTGTATGTAGGAATGTATGTTTGAACAAGTTGAGGGTGAGTGGAAAGAAAAGGAGGGAAAGAGAAAAGTCGGGAGAGAGTGGACTACAGGTATTCGTGAGGGTGAGAAAGGCGCGGCAGGTCGAGCTGCGCCGCACTGAACCTCGTAGCAGGACGGGGATTAGGGGACTTGGGGATTTGGGATTTGGGACTTGGGACTGGGAGGTTGTGTGACCCTGATGGCACGGCGAGGTGGCGACGGGCCCAGGGAGGCTCGACCTGGGCTTGCCTGGGGGGTGATACGCAGGATCACGGCCTGTGAACCTTGAATATGCAGGTACCACAGCGGCATGTCTCTTTGGTTCCCTGTGATTGATTATACAAATTGGGACAGCCTGGCACCGTACTACTGGTCGATCAATGCTGTGTGTTTGTTCTATGATAGAGAGAGAAAGAGAGAAAAGTGTGTGTGTGTGTGTGTGTGTGTTTGTGTGCATGTCTAGAGCACACTTGAGCATCCAAATATTGTTGCTGGTGACTGACAGAGAAGGCAGACCAGATTGATGGTTTTTGCCTGTGTGCCGGGTCAGGTTCACCAGACATGTACTGTACAGTACCTAGGTATTGCGTGTGCTCCCGTGCCTGGAAAAGCTTACACAGGTTGCATGCGTCGCTGATGAATTAATTAGGTGTCGCAGATGGCAGATCACAGAGAAAAGAGAAAAGGGTAGTCAGGGCCCCCAGTAGGTACCCCTAACAACCAGAGAGGAAAAAGCTGGAATGTGCTGGGTGGCAGGGTACCTAGATAGTTGAAAGGGGTCTGGTCCTTGAAAGCCATGGGAACAGGGAAGGGCGACAGGCAAGGCCTGCCTGCAGCCCAGCAGGGCAGGGAATGAGACAGACTGAAATCGGAATCGAGGCGCGGCCATCAGTTGCCTCACTTGCGGTCCGCGGAGTAAGGAGGTACTCACCCTCATTACACTTTGCAGTCAATAACAAGGCCCAGAAACAGTACAGGAACAGGGACAGGGACAGGGACAGATAGGCACAGAAGCCATGTGCTTGAGAGCTGGCCAGTCACCGTCAAAAAGCAGGCGTTGCCACACCATAGGTATTCCATGTAAGTCACCCCAACTGGCCTAGCGTGCCCAACCAAGCGAGCGAGCGAAGCATGCAGCAGCAAAAGCAGAAGAAGAAAAAAAAGTCCGGCAGGGAGACGAAAGATCAGATACGGAAAAACAAAAACGTGGAAACAAGATCAGACTCACCAATCTACACACCCAGACTCCTAGTGCAAAAGCAAGCAAGCAGGCACAGCATCACGATGCCATCGACCCACGACCCGCAGCCCAAGGTGGAGAGGGTGGGGAGACGTTGTGTGCTCGCCTTCAATGTCAGCCCCTAGTTGAGGATTCTGGCCCGCTTGACTGGCTCGAGCTCCACGTTTGAACCCCCCCAGTCTTCACCAGCGCTGGTGGGCGGGCTGCTAGGTCCACTCGAAGCTTTAAACTCGGCCAGTGCACAGACGCAAGTTAGGTACTGTACCTAGGTACCATGGTAGGTACCGTGGTAGCTTACTTCTGCCGGCAGGAGCCACCTGCTTCAAATTATTGATGATAGCTCGGTGAAGGGCCGGCAGGAAGGTACTAAATACGCACTAATGATAGTCTTAATTCGAAGTCAGTCAGTCCGTGTGCTATGCTCCGTACAGCCTCTTTGTGCCTAGACACCCCTGGAGCCTGTGCATGGTAAGTACCTGGCCTGCGACATAAAATGATCGTATTGATGTTTCCTTGGCCCGTGTTCAAGGTTTCCGGTCGGCGGGGACAGGCACGAGCTCCTGAAGTCAAGAAACAGGCACAGGAAGACACAGGCAGTGCCCGAGTGCCCACCAGCAGGGGCCCAAGCTCCGAAGCCCCCCCCCCCCCCCCCCCCAAGGAACTTTGGAGGGGATAGGAAAGGGATTAGAGCCTGATCCAGATGTCTGGCACTAGGGCGGCGATGGCATGTGGAGCCAAGCGGACAAGAGACGCAAGGAAGCAAGCAGGCAAGACAAAAAGCCATCCGGCACGAGGAAGGTGCGGCTGGGCTGGCCTGGGCTGGCTGGCTGGCTGGCTGGCTCGCTCGATGGGCCTTGCACTTGGCCTCCCTATCTCAAACCCCAAAGCCACGCGAATTCTGGAAACATCACCGACAGCCAACTCTATCTATAGGCGAGCAGTCTGTCTTCTGACCTCGCACCCGCCGCCCTGCCCGCCCGGGCCCCCGCCGCTGGCCCTGCCGTTCGTACCGTGGAAACCTTGATAAATTGTTAAGTGAGCAGCTTCCGCTTACGCCCAAACCACCCTCAAATATTCTACTGCACCATGACGTCTACAGGTTTGTCACTCGCTCGATCCTACCGCGGCGGTGGGAAACCCTGCGCAGCCGTCGTCAGGATCCAGGGGATCCGTCCTTGGCAAGCCTTACAAAGCCAACATGGGCAGGATTATTCTTCCGGGCAACAAGAGAGGAAGACGAGGTCAGACGTCAGACCCCTCGGACTCATCAAACCTACGTAGGTGCCAGGCAGCTAGGCCTGCTTTGATATATTCCTGGCTGCCAATTGCGAAAAAGGAAATTTTAAAAAAAAATTACCTCTTCAACATACGTAACTGCTCTTCGAATGAACGGCCAGTTCGAGATACATGTCCGTTGCTGCCGTTCAGAGACACGTCGCATCAACCAGGCCGCCAATCTTTTCCCCAACAGGGGCGCGACTGGCCACTAGCCCACTATGTCATACCTGCCAGCCGAGAGCTAAGAGCAAAGATCGCCGTAACGGTGGATGGGGTCGGGCTAGTCTCAAATTGTCCCATTCCAGGCCGATCAAATTATCCTCCTCCAGCAGCTCGCCAGCTAGCAGGCTAGCAGAGCTCCTCCAAAGCATCAACGGCGCATCTCGGGTGCGAGGCCACGTCGGGGAGAGGGTGACGCCTGCGTGGGGACTGACCACGCTGCCACGATCAACACCGAGTTGACAACAGCCGTTGGCTGCGCTCGACAAGCCGACCTGCAGCACGCTTCGGTGGAGCAACCACGTATCTATCAAATGCATTGCATTGCATTGCATTGCATGCTCATGCCACGACTTACTGTTAGCTAGGTAGTTGCGGGCCTTGCGACATACCTTTTACCCGGGCACTCAATCGAGCATTGCTGAGAGCAGAAGTCGATGGCACGCCGCACAACACTCGGTCGGATGCTGCTCCGAACCACTGTCAGGCGGTGGCGCAGGCCACGGCTCATCTAGATGCCAATGACCTACCTAGGTACAGTAGATACCAAGGGCTGTTCAGTTAGGCCAGCCGTGGTCTACTGTACTACACGTGTAGCTTTCCCGCCAAGGGCTGGCCGTTGGAGCTCCGGTAGCGATGCTGCCATCTTAGGCCCAGGCCGAGCGTCGTGTGGGGAAAGAAAACCTCGTGATACCACACTTTTTTATGTTTTAGCACCAGCCCGATTCATGCACTTGCTCAAGTCTCTGCTAAACTTTTTCGTCGTCCAGTGGGCTTGTCATGACCAAGGACTTTTTTAAAGAGCTCTGCGGGGAGACGCCAACTCAGCCGTTGCTCACAAGCAGATCGGCCGCAATTCGATCAAAGTTACTGCAGAGATGCTGGCCATGATTCGCGTGGCGATCGTGACCAGCCAATCGAGTCCCTAGTCTTATTCCTCGAGTCTGACCTCGGCGCCTCGCTTCCAGATGTTACTGTGGCAGTGTGGTAGCCCAATTCAAACATCTTCATTCGAGGTTGGTCACGGGCTGGTGTTTCAAGCCAACATCAGTCCAATCAAGCCCATTCCGGCACACCCCTTTCCAATAGTCACTATACACACAGCATTCACATATGGAGAGGGGAGGTCGATTCTTGCATCCAATCCCACGGGTCCCAAGGCTGGCACTTCTTCCCTCCGAGTTTCACTTCCTCAAAGGAATCCCTGTAGGGTCGGCATGGGCTATTTTCTGCCAGTTCACGAAACCATCCAATGGGCCTGTGTGCCTAGGCTGCTGGGATACGCACACTGCCCTGTTCTGCCTGCGAGCAACTACGGGAATGTACGTGTACGGTCGCTTCGGCCGCCCGTGGCCGACGGGAATATCTGGTTCGTGTGGTAGCTTGCTAGGGATGGAGTTAAGATCACCGCGATGAGCAGATCGTCCTGCCATATTGGATCTTGGTGGGCGATCTTGCAGAACGCCACTGGCTGCAACTGCGGCGAATCCCATGGCGCTGATGACAAGGACTGCAGGATTAAACGACTGCCACTGCCTCATTGCAGGCTAGGCGTGCGTGCTACTGATCGCCCGCGGAACTGGATGCCGAAACGTGCCCGCGATGCCTTGTGGGCCCCACAGTTCCTGAAGTCCCGCGATCGGCAGAAGCCAAAAAGCTCCGAACCTTGGAAGTGGGACGGGTAGGCCGGGCCAGAACACGGGCCTGTCGGGCCCAGAAATTAAGGCCGTAACCTTCTGCTCTGCCCCGGGGATTCACATCCGACACGGCCGGACGTAGCGGCCAGTACACTAGGGTAGTAGAAGTAGATCTATTCTCGAGTAACAATTCGGAATTCGGAGTAAAAGACCACTTGGACGGACCTCGACTCGAAACGAGCTGTGCGGAGATTTGCTGAACTGGGAACTCGTCCCGTGCGCTGCGCCGCCATGCGCAAGTCATTCTACAGTACCGTGATCCGGGTCTACACTCATGCACATATCAATCTTGTGTTGCGAGGCAAGAGTACGTACGTGGCAGCAATGAATACTGTACATTTTCCGAGAGACCTGCGGTGGACCCGCGGGGTGGAGGGGGGACATAAGGCTTCGTATACCTACTTAAGTATCTACCTATAAATTCCGGGCCTTTTACCGCTTACGACTCGGCATCTCCAAACCTAGGTGGGTAGATGATAAAATTTACAGCCGAGCCCCGCCCGTAACCTCCGCACGCGAGTTTGTCAATCGATACAGAAGTTAAAGAATGTCCACCGCCCGCGGCCCGCGGCCCCCGCCCAAGCAGACCGCCGCAGGGCTGGAGGCGCTCAATTGCAAAGCAGGGGAGTCTAGCTGGTTGGCCACATGACGTCCGCGGTGGAAGGTCGAGAATCGAGAAATCTGTGACGGGCCATGGCGATATTTTGGCCATTTGCGCCAGCCCCGTCCGAGTCAGTCTGACCGACCCCGTGTTCGTCTCCCTCTCCCATCGTGGCTGGCCTGAGGACTTGGCAAGATAGATGAATGTAATGCGCCGGAGAGGGCCGTCACTAGGCAGTCAGTCCGGTTCTCAGGGGATACGAGGGCCATGGCCACGCCGTCTCCTATATTGTGGTCGGCGACAATGCGAAGGCGTTGCTTCACCAGCGGCTGGCCTTGCTACACAAACAGAACCTGAGAAACCCAAAGACAATATTTTGATCCCAAGGCATGAAACCTGCGAAGTTTCGGAATGCCGATGCTCACGGGTCGTAGATACTTCTCCACCATCCCTTCCAGGGGGAGCACGAAGTCGATCGGACGGCGCGTGGTCGGATGATCCTTCCGCGGCCCGGGGCCCGAGCATCACGTCCATGCTGGTATACTGCGCATGAGGAAAGTTCGGGAGAAACTGCCCATGTAGGTAGTACGCGATACCGCATTACCTCTGGGGACTCCAGGTTCTGATCTCGGACCACTAGCGCTCGACGTGCTCACCCTGTCCCACCAAACAGTCTAGATGGTGACAAGATTGAGGCCGAAAGAGGAGTCATGCCCTGAGTTTGCACACAGGCATTAGCTTGAGTTGACTTGAACGTTTGTGTACAATGCGCTGTAGCAGCTTCGAAGTCAGTGTCGGTGTGAACCATGGCGCTGCTTACGCGTGCGAGATTTCTAGCCATACTTAATTACAGCACCAGCCCATGTTCCTACCCCAGGTAGGAAACAAAATGGCCAGACAGTGGTGGCAATTGACCAAGCGCGCCAATTCCCGTGTCATAATCTGGAACTAAGTAATATGAGCATTCGCGGCGACCCCTGTCCTTCTACCTTGACATCTCTTGCTTCGTCGTGAGGCCTGCGGGACTCGGAATGCGTACCTAGGTAGCGATATGCTTACTTGCGGCAGAAACTTCATTAGTGATTTGACGCATTCCAGGCCCCCATGATTAGCCGAAGGTAGGATGGAACCCCGCATTGAAGGATAAATGGTCGACGACATGCTGAAGCACTTCCACAGACAAGTCGCATGTCTATTTGGATCCTGGCCATGGACGAATGAGACAGTCCCGAAAGAATACTACAAAAACAGGCACTGCATAGATGGGGACAGCTATTAAAGTGAGCTAGCAGAAAAAGCAACATTGAAGACAGGGAGGATGGCGGAAAAGCCTGTCCTTATTGTTGGCGCAGGGATTGTGGGATTGAGCCTCGCCAATGGTCTCAGGAAGGTGAGTCAAGAAGCTGACATCCCATCCCATGCAATCCGGTGTGAACCGACGGCTAACGCCACGCCACGCCTAGAAAAATATTCCTTTTCAGATCTTCGAGCGCGATGACAATATCGCGACAAGGGACCAAGGCTGGGCCATTACCATCCACTGGGCCCTGGGGTTTCTGAAATCTCTCTTGTCAGAGAAGGCCTTCGCCCTTATTGAAGACACCCAAGTCGACCCCGAAGTTGGGCGCAACGACACGGGCAACTTCATCTTTCTTGACCTCGGTCAGTATCAATTTCTCAAATCTCATGGGTCACCGTGTTCCATGTCTGGGAGTGTTCCGGGATTTACCGCTTATGATCTGGAGACCTGAGCAGGACTGACGTCGATATCAGAAACGCTCAAGACCAAGTTCCGGATCCCGCCTAACAACCGTCGCCGGGTAAACCGCGACAAGATCAGGAAGTTGCTCCTGAAGGAAGTGAGTGACAAGGTACACTGGAATAAACGCTTCGTCGGCATCGAGGAGGCCGAAGACGCGGTTGTTGCCGTTTTCGAAGATGGTTCGAAAGTGAAAGGCTCCGTCGTTGTTGGCGCCGAGGGATCCAACTCGCGGACGCGACAGCTCGTCGCGCCCGAGACATACAGGAACACGCAGCTTCCTGTGCGGCTCACCGGAACGGCTGTCGACTTCACGCCAGAGCAGGTCAAGCCACTAAGGGACTTGGACCCCCTCTTATTCCAGGGATGTCATCCCACCAGCTCGACATATCTCTGTAAGCATTAATGTTTACATGTCGCAGATCCCTCTTTTTTTACATTTAGGGTTATTCTAGAATTTAGTACTTTAGGACCAGTAGCAAGACTAACTAAACGCTACTACTAGGGGTTAGTATGATCGATACTCCGGAGAGCAATGGTACTCAAGGGACGGACAATGAAAGGTATCGTGTCCAGATCATCATGTCCTGGCTCTACAAGTCAGCAGAGGACGAGGTCAAGCCCACCCAGGGGGAACGTCTCAAGGAGATGAAGCGTCGCGCAGACGTATTTCACGACAACCTGCGAGCCACCGTGCAATCCATTCCCGAGGGCAACGATTGTGTCGAGATCGTGCTACAGGACTGGCCATGCCTGGACTGGGACAATCACGGCGGCAGGGTCACGCTTGCTGGGGATGCAGCTCACGCGATGACGATGTTCGTACCACTCTTCTCCTTCCATAGACCCCCACCCCCGCCCGTCGTTCATGATTTTGAATGTCCCAGAACATCATTAATACGAGGTGCCGGACCATGCCAACTTACACGTTCCAGGTATAGAGGTGAGGCGGCCAACCATGGGATCCTCGATGCGCTCAGGCTCTGTGAAGCCCTCGAAGGTGTGTATGCGGGCGGCCAAGGTATGGAAAAAGCCATCCTTGAGTACGAGGAAGAGCTCCGAAGGAGGACCATTCCTGCGGTGCATCTCAGCCGTCAGGCATGCCTGGATGCACATGATTTAGCGGGTTTGAACGAGCATTCTGCGGTGCTGAAGAGGAGAGCGATCAACTAGACATGCGGTTAAAGATTAGAGCGGGGAAGAGGTGGTCTTTGTCTCTTTATGGCGGTTCATGTGTAGAAACGTTTGTATGCCACTTATTAGACCAGCGGGTAGGGTAAAGTCGCACGTTGATCAAGGTGTAGTGTTGTACGGAGTAGTTGAGGTGGACATGGCCCCACTCACTGCGGGACGCTTCAAAGTCAGCCCCACCACGTTGTCGTTGCCGTACCAACGCCCGGGCACCAGTTCCTGCCATCTGGGCCTTGAGCCGCCATGTTTTCTTGGGTCGCAAATTAGCCTGCAGGCGGTTGGCTCAACCTCATCGCCACCTTCAAATTTGTGCGCAACAACTTGCTCCCCACCCTTGAAGACTGCATTCGATCGCCCGATATCCGATATCCGATATTTTGCCCTCAATAGCTGGCCAAGATGGCCTACAATCCCAGGATGAGCATCATCCCTCCGGGGCAACAGCACTCGCGCAACCAGCGCAAGGAGCCAGAACCCGACGCGTTCATGCTGCTTAAAGACAGCGAGATCGTCGGCTGCATCACCGACATTGGCATCCCCTTCACCGTCGCCGACCTGGCGAAGCCGAACCCTCTCCAAGTACAGATGATCTTCGAATGGTTCGCCGAGCTCATCCTCAATGCGACCCGCGAGACCGTCGACCCCGCCATGCGCGCCGCCGCCGAGGACATTGTCGGCGACAACAGCGATGTGCTGTTCCCGGCCGACACAAGGAACCTCATGGGCTTCTACGTGTCATTACGCCGACTCCTGCTGGAATGTGGCATCCGCGATTTCAGCTTCACCGACCTACACAAGCCGACGCAACCCAGGCTGGTCAAGATTTTCAGCTACCTCATCAACTTTGTGCGATTCCGCGAGAGCCAGACCTCTGTTATCGATGCCCATTTCAACAAGGCGGAACAGACAAAGACGCGGATCGAGAGTCTCTACGGCGAGAACCAGGACATGGAGGCCCGGCTCGAGGAAATGCAGCAGACCCGATCGCAGATGCAAGGCATGTACGCCGAGAAGCAGCGACGCAACGAGGACCTGAAGAAGCGCCTGCTGGAGCTGCGGCGCGGGCAAGAGAGGGTCGCAGCTCGGTTGGAGGAGGCCAAAGAGAGGAAGAGCGAGCTGTCGACGCAGCTCGAGCAGAAGACGGCCGAGAAACTAGCTGTGAAGCACGAGAGCGCCAAGCTGAGGCCGTACGTCCTACAGAGCGCATCTGCCTTGCAAGCAAGCCTGACGGAGCTGTCAAATACCCTTGGAAATGACAAGGCACATATCGATTCACTCGACCGGCGGGCACGGGCACTACAAACCTCGACGGATTCCTTCTCGGTGGTATCCACCGACGTGGCGTCGTGCATCAAGCTCCTGGACGAGATCGCCGTGGAGCTGCAGAAGGAGGAGGACGAGACCGCACGCAAGAACAAGCAGAAGGATGCCCTCCTCGAAAGGCGTACAGACGTCCAGGATGTCGAGCGAGCCGAGACACTGCTGCAGAGACAGCTGTCCAAGTGGCTTGAGAGGACGGAGAAGCTTAGGGAACAAGCCAACCAGAAAGCCCAGGAAGCCAAGAGGAAGATGGAGGAGCTGGAGAAGGTCCACAGACAACTCAAGCAGGAGCGCACCGAGAAAGGCAATGAGATGGAGAAGCGCCGGGTCCGGATCGAGCAGACGGAGAAGAAGGTAACTTGCAGTCTTCCAAACTTGTGCCACTTGTGGTTTTTAGTTGCTAACATACCATTTACAGATGCAAGATCTCAAGGAGGCCATCGAAAACGAGGTCCACAATGCTCATGATGAGTACCTCAAGATGGAGGCACACATCAAACTGTATATCACGGAGATGGAGCAGGCCATCCCGTTCAACGAGTGAACCGACCGGCTGCTTCTTTGTGTACTTATTTGTAATGACTTTGCGAGGGCTGATACCAGGTCGGGGCGTTCGGTTGGAATACTGTTTCTGGATACCAAGCGATTCAAGACCATCAAGGACTGCGAGAATTCCAAGTACCGACATGATCATAATCATGTTGCCAATACGTTCAGCCAAGCCAAGCCCTTTGGTAATCACGTATGCTCCTGCACGCCCTGAGCCCAGTCCCCTTGACGGTACCGGAACCACCTCCCAAGGACCCTGGCGACGGTTACAGTACGCCCAGTCCAGTCAGCATTATCCAGATGAGCGCCAGCCCTCCTAGCACTGGCGCTCAGGACTGGCACCTCCTCAGACAAAGTCGTTTGCTCCATCCCAGTTCCCAAGAGTCCATCACCGGCACCTGGGCCTGGTGCCTCTGCACCATCTTCACTCTGCATCACAACCTGCGGCGGATCGACTATAACAGCCCGGAGGCCAACCCTCGTCGCAGTTTCTACCAGGTTGGCAGCCGTGCTGCTTATCCCTTGGGCGCTCCACTCGCTCGTGTCGCGGTGCATGGCGAGGAAGCCATAGACAAGCAGAAGAGGCGGCGTCCTTGCTCGGCCCGGGTTTGCAGGCACAGGAGGAGGGGGGACCTTTGAGTCCTTGGTGTTGAAGACAGAGAGGCAGGCCCGCAGGTGAGAGACGGTGGGCACGAAGATTATTCTTATATGGCGGGTGATGGCGACTTGGTAGAGAGGCGACGAGAGCAGGGACGACAGAGCTGATTCTTGGCCATTTTCACCCGCTGCTGGCAGGGCCTTTTGTGCATCGCTCAGGAGAGACTCCAGAAATTCTGCTTGCGACGAGCACACGATTAGTGTGGTTGGATACTCATGGCGTCGGATGATGTATGTGAGCAGCTCTGAGGGAAGTGCTGGCGATAATATGAGCGGCGTCAGCGACATATTGAAGAGGACAACTTCTTCATGGTGATAACTGGACGGTTCAAATGAAGAAGTTGTCCCTGTCGATAAAGCTCTCATTCCTCCACAAAATGGAAAGTGGTCGTGGATACTTACTTAAGTAAGTACTTACACAGTAGGTATTTAAGTACCCTGTAATACGTTTTTTAACCATATCTTCACTTTCATTTATCCTTTTATCTCACAGTCTAACTGTGATTAATTGCATATTTAATAACCTTAATACTTTATTAATCAAAGCATTGTCAATGAAGCTTCACACTAAATCGTTACCAATTTAGCATGTTCATCTAGACTCAGCAATAATAAAAAGCTCTCTCTACTCAAAAAAAAGGCAACCCAGTTAAACAAGCTTCCCCAAAAATATCAGAAGGTAATTTAGAATCGGGTTGTATTATTATAGTAGGTGTTAAAGGGTAATTATTATAAGTGCTATCTAAATACGTTACGTTTGATTTAAATAAAAATAAAAATTGAATTATTATTAAAACAATTCAAGGAAATAGTCTAATTACAAATATAAACAAGTCTAAACAATCTAATATAACCGAAAAAAACCCACGAATACTAATATTATAAAGTATAAAATTAATATAACAAAAATAAACAGTAATTAATTGAAAAAAATAAATCGTAATTATTTCACTGCCACCTGTCAAATTTGTAGGCCGGTGCCCTGTGCTGCCCCACCAAGCCTGCAAGGATCCTCCAGCACGTCACTCCCGCCAGTCAACATCACCTACACACCATGCCCAACAGGCAGACGAGGCAGCGATCCAGACTGCGGCAATCCACCCCCCACCAGGACCAAGACGCCCCGTCTTGTGGTTGTTCACAATGGAGCCAATATCCCGGATCTCGTCACTCCTTGAGAGAGGTGAGTCCTCCAAACAAGCCTCCATTCGACCGGCAAGACTGACCTTCCTGTGCACCCAGCCCAGGAGCTCACCCTCGATGCCGCCTCCGCTGCTCGAAGCTCGCGAAATGCGCCCCGGTCCCTGGATAAGAACCAGGTCAAGAAGCTCCTCGATAGCCGAAATGAGCGCGAGGTGCTCGAGGGCCTGCGAAAGGTCATCTCCATGATGTACCGCGCGCAAAAGACCCTGCCCTTCTTCTCGTCCGTGGTCAAGAACGTCGCATCCCCGAACCTCGAGATCAAGAAGCTTGTCTACATCTACCTCATCCACCATGCCGAGCAGGAGCCCGACCTCGCGCTGCTGTCGATCAATACAATACAGAAGTCCCTGTCAGACAGCAACCCTCAAGTGCGCGCGTTGGCACTGAAGACCATGTCGGGTATACGAGTGCCGGTTATCAGCCAGATCGTTTCGCTGGCCATCAAAAAGGGCGTGGGCGACATGAGCCCTTACGTGAGGAGGGCTGCGGCCATGGCCATACCAAAGTGCTTCCGTCTGGACCCGAACCAGTCACCGCAGCTGATCGAGTACCTCTCCACGCTCCTGGGGGATAAGCAATACTACGTTGCCGGTGCAGCTGTCACCGCCTTCATGGAGATGTGTCCCGAGAGGACGGATATAATACACAAGCACTACCGCAGCCTGGTCCGGAAGGTTGTCGACATGGATGAGTGGAGCCAGCTCTCAACATTGAGGATGCTGACTATATACGCTCGAAAGTGTTTCCCAAGGAGGACGAGGACTTTCAAGGCTGGAGAGAAACCAGCCGCCTTGCAAGGTTTCTACAATGAGGCAGGCGACAACGGAGACGCGGGCGAACAAGCAATTATCCTGGACCCAGACCTCGAGCTGCTTCTCAATTCAATAAAGCCGCTACTCCAGAGCAGGAACTCGGGCGTCGTTGTTGCTACAGCCCGCTGCTATGTTTCAATAGGGACTCCGGAGTATATCAAGTCGGCCGTTGGACCGCTGGTCGCTTTGCTCAGGGGCCCTTCCGACATCCAGCAGATCGCTCTTTACAACATCGTGTCCGTCTGTTTACTGAGGCCCACAGAGTTTGTCAAATATGCCTCACACTTCCTCGTCAGGGCAACTGATACCAGCTCGGTGTGGGAACTCAAGCTAGAGGTGTTGACCCTCGTCTTCCCACACTCCCCGCCACACGTCAAATCCCTCATCCTCAACGAGCTGGAGCACTTCTCAAGGGGCTCGGACAAGTTATTGGTGCGTGAAGCTGTCCGAGCCATCGGGAGATGCGCTCAGAGCGATCCGAAGACGAGTTCACGGTGTCTAAGGTTGCTATTGAGCCAAATAACCAGCCTCGACGGGAACCTGGCGGCAGAAAGTTTGACCGTCATCAGACATCTCATCCAGCAAGATTCTACAGCACACACTTCCACGGTCGTGAGGCTGGCAAAGAACCTTGATTCTGCCACTGATCCACAAGCTCGAGCCACTATCATCTGGCTCGTCAGTGAGTTCGCCGGCCTCAATGGCGAAGACAACATCGCAGCAGATGTCTGCAGGATTCTGCTCAAGGGCTTTGCAGAGGAATCCGAAGTCGCTAAGCGGCAAATACTCCTCCTAACCGCCAAGGTCTATTTGCACCACGTGAACCGTGTGATAGAGGCCAGGAAGAGCCAGGAATCCGAACAAGGGGAAGCAGCCGAGCCAACGTCACTGAACGAAATGGAAGATCACCCTGTGGCCCGGTTGTGGGACTACGTCCTGTTGCTGGTGCGATACGACACCTCGTATGATCTTCGAGACAGGGCAAGATTGTTCAAGGCGCTCCTGGGTGTCCCTCAGCTGGCAACGCTCATGCTTCTTGCACCAAAGCCTGCGCCACAAGCCCCCAGCCCATCAGAAACGAGAAAAGGCTTCACACTTGGCTCCGCAGCTTTGGTTTTAGGCGGCGGAGGGGGCATTCACGGGCTCAGAGGTTACGAGGCTCTACCGGACTGGGTGGAGGATGGCAGGGAGCCGGATCCGAAGTTAAGATCCGAGGTAGAGCCAGCTAGCAGCGGCAGTGGCTTCGCGGTCTGGGAGAAGCGCTCAGTACCTGCAGCGGACAGTCTCGACAGCGCCACCGCCAGGTCTGGCGTGGGCAAGGCTACCAACGGGGATGAAGGGTCCGGCCTCGGCACCAAGTCTCTCGCTGATTGGCTTGCCGAAGATGAAGGCCAAGAGGAGGAGGGCGAGAGCGAGGAGGAGGGATCGTCTGAGGGTGAGGAGGAGGAGGAGGAGGATGACGATGACGAGGAAGAATCCGGTGAGAGCGAGGAGGAGAGCTCTGAAGAGGATGCCCGGCTGGTTCGGGGAGCATGATAGATCGCTGTAGGCCCAGCAAAATACCCCAATCGCAATGAAGATACCTGGAAGACAGCCTCCAGTCCTAGACACGTATTCTGTACCCAGGTAAGTAAGGCCTTGCTTGGTTGGCTACTAAGTACTCCCTGCTTCCGCATGCACAGCTGCTATCAATGGTCTTCGGCCTGCATACAGCGTTGATCATACTCTTCACATGAAATCATCAAATGAGGACGTGGTCGAGGTCCCGATTTGTGGTGAACACCTGTGGCTTTTCCATGTCTCCTGACTATCGATTCACTGTCGACGCATCGTCGTGGCGTGCGCCTGGTCATTGTATTTCTTTTCAGCGCTGGGTCTTGAAGCGTTTCCAACCACATGAAGGGACTGCACACTCCTTCGTATAGGGTATGGATTAAGGACGAAACCACCTACCTAGGTAGGCCACACCATTTGGAAACATCTAGAGTAATTGTGAATTCTAGCTCAGTCGACACTATTTCTCATATTGCCGAGGTGAGTGCGGCGGAGTTTGTTCAAAAAGTCTCCCAAGATCTCAAGTGCTAATGCATATATACCTGTGTGTTCTCGGGTCTTTTCTGCTTTTTCAGAATCCTTTGGTTGGAAGGCATTTGTGAGAAAGGTTGAGACATTTTGATAAACATGTTCAATACAGATGGACATAAGACTCCAGGAACTGCTCGTTCACATGCCGAGAGCCCGTGAGATGTGTTGTTCGTTTCACTGATGTGGAAGGGCCAGCTGCAGCCGCCTTGTGCCATCAAATCAACCACTTATATGTGCCAACAGTTTGTGCCTCACAGCACTGGAACTATTACCCGTCTAGCAATTTACCTGTCGCACATAATGACTCTTCATAATTCGTAATCGTATCCCCACGCAGAGCCTCAATTTATCCTTAAACTGGGGTGCCTTGGGGCGCCCATCCGTGCGTTCGTTCTGCCTTGTGCCACATCTTTCAACTATTCTCCCTGTGCCCCTGTTCTGTTCCATTTCACTTCACTCGTCACCACTAGTGTATGCAACCTTGCTTCTAAAGTTGGCCATGAGCATCTTCTCCCAAACCTTAGCACGTCAATCCCTCCCTGATCGGCACATGACAGCGTCTCAATATCATTCCCATGCCGGTTCTGGGCTGACCTATCGCGCGGGTGCTTCTCATTTCAGCCGACAGAATGTGGCTAATCGATACCGCCACCCTCAGACTCGAGGAAATCGTTGACCTGCAAGACTGCAAATATGCTATCCTGTCACACACCTGGGAACTAGATGAGGTGGGTTTTCAGGAGATGCTGGCTGAGTCACGACCGGCACAACTACTGAAGAAGGCTGGCTTTCTGAAAATCAAAAAGACATGCGAAGTGGCCAGGGAAAAGGGGTATGCATTCGCATGGGTTGACACTTGCTGCATCGACAAGACCAGTAGTGCTGCGCTTTCTGAGGCTATCAACTCCATGTTCCACTGGTACAGAGAATCATCGCTATGTCTGGCTTAGCTGTCTGATCTCGAGGTCAACAATTTCGAGCACTCTGAGAGCAAAACATCAGAGTTCATGAAAGACTGTGTTTGGTTTACTCGTGGCTGGACGCTCCAAGAATTGATCGGCCCCGAGGAGCTCGAGTTCTACGACCAGGAATGGAAATTCAGGGGCAGCAAGAAGACTCTCAGATATGAGCTGTCCAAGATAACGGGAATCGACACCACTACTCTCCAAGACTCAGAACTGTTGCCAACAATACCCGTCGGGCGAAGAATGTCATGGGCAGCGAATAGAAAGACAACGCGGGTGGAAGACATTGCTTACTGCCTTTTCGGAATATTTGGCGTCAATATGCCAATGATATATGGTGAAGGAAAGAATGCTTTCCTGAGACTCCAAGAAGAGATCGCCAAGAGCACTAACGACCTAACACTCTTCGCTTGGACGTCACAGAAGGAGTCGGGAGTCGCGAACGCGTACGGTCCCTTCAAATAGTAGTAAACGCTGAAAGACCCAGCGTACGAAGAAACAAAAGTACAGTGGTAAAAGACGGTCTCTACGGGCACATGGCTTCAATGAGTAGCCTTGTACCACATAGAAGACGTTAGGAAGCATCGTACTTTGGGTAGTTATCTTTAAAAAGACACTGACCTGGACCAAGAGCGCCGCGGTCGTCTTCAGCCGGCCCCGAGGAGCCGTCTCCAGGGCCGTCGACATGTCCTAACCTATTCTCGCCGTAACCTGGACCAGGATAGCGTCATTACACTGATCCCGGCCCGTATGCCTTGCCGAAATATGCGAATCCGCACCCTCACTGGATGCCAGAACATGATTACGGATCGGGCCCTGCGCCAGGGCGGTGGAGCCCATCGGGGTACTATCCGCCAGGGCCAGGATACCCTCACGGCGGAGGAAAACCGGCCGGATACAGATAGATGGCTTTCATAACTTGTTTGTTCTCATCTTGGCACAATGCTGGGGGCAATCTTGGTGTTGGGATGTGTCTATTTACGTTCGGCCGAGAAAGGTCTCAGAGAAAGGAATACCGCAAGTAAGGGCGGATTCTGTGAGGGTTTGAAACAAGCTGATGGTCTGCCATTCCACAAATCCTCCACAATGACAAAGCTAGAGGCGTCTACCCGAGTATGGGAGCTTCGAATGTTATTAGTCCCTTATTAATTAAAGTCTGGTCAAATCGCCATGCGGCAGTCAGTGCTGTGGCAAATAGATACCATAGCGTCCGGTGTATCCAAGTCAGGACAGATGCACAACTACTGGTGAGGTGTACACAGTTTAAGGTATCCATGCCATGGGATTTATGGCTTTAAAGTTGCATACTTGCTGAACGTTACTTTGATACCAACATTTACCATTGACACTATGAAAGCCAGCACTGACCAGTTTGAAGTCAAAGCGCTGCACCAAGGTCGTTTTACCTGGGAAATACCGGCCAAAATATCAATAGCATCCAAAAGCAGCAGGCTTCACAAGCAAATCGTTCCGCCACTCGTCGGCAAAAGCCAGAGAACTAAGTGTATCATCTAGACTGTCATCGTCCATCTCCTGGTGCAAAGCCTTTGCGTTTGCAACGCGGCTCAGAGCTAGTCTGCAGTGTCAGAAACTGGTGTTTCTAACCGCGGGGCGTATTTCGATTTCGTCTTTTCTATGAGGTAACTCACCAGGTTTGGAGGAGGACCTAAAATCATCAGGTATGCCGCCCGCGCAGTGCAGGTGGGCCAGGAGGAGATTGGAACAGAACAGGCTCCTCTGCACAAGCTGGCTAGGACTTTCGGGGTGTTTCCACTTGTACACCTGTATGTTCCCCAACAACATGTGTTGTTAGTGGAAAGAAGGAAGTAATAATAGACAGAAAAATGTGGCCGAAAACCCCATGCTTACCTCCTTGTCGTGCTTCAGCTAGTACATAAGCCTCCATATGTCCTTCTCAGTGACGCGGAGGATCAGGTAAACGGTCGAGAATATCTCGGTCCAGGCACAAGTATTTTGCTTCATGGCCCGCTGGAGCTCTTTCAGAAGCTGCAATTCTACCCGAGCAACAAGAGCCTCAATCCGACTGTCAATCTGGTTTTGCAGGACCCTGGGTGCTGGCAGCGTCTGGTGGTAAGGGCTGCCCGGATTGTCAACCCTGGTGATGCCAAGGAAGGGGTTTTCCGGAGCCTGCCAGCCCTTCATCAAGAGCCTGGTCGCCGTCCAAAGCTGCAGGGCAAGTGGGAGCAGGGTGGTCTTTGAACCGATTCGCCATGTTAGCAGGACTGGTCATCAGCCGAGGGTCCGCAGAACTAGAATTACTCACGCTTTGGGATGCCGTCTGGATGATGGCTTGAAGCTGCGGGTTATCTTTGGATGCCTCTACTGCACAGTAAGGGATGTACTCAGTGATATAGCGGGAGATGGCTTCGTCGGAAGGGGTGGCGCTGAGACCCAACGCTGCTGTCACCTCACACCGCCAGCCAGTCGGTGTTTTGCCCCATAGGTGGATCTGATCCAACTGGTTTGGAACGAACTGGCGTCTCTTGACTGGGAGGATAGGCCCGCGCTCATAGTGATATAGGTTCATGTCTATCTCGCCTGGAACCCAAGGTAGGTCTCCCCATCTCATCTTGGACTGATATATGCCGACATTCCCTTGACGAGGGGTCAGCCCAGAGTGCGCTATTGTTTGGAATCACTAGAACCATTGCTAAAGGGTTGGGGCTCACATTTCTTGAATACTGGCTCGTCGGCAAAGCGGACGCGCACACAAAGATGAGCTGGAATCGAGCTGAGCAAACATTGTAGACAACGGGCGCTCGAGTCACACTGGAGCATATTTTAGCCAATCACGGGAGATTTCAAGGTTATTTATGGTGACAGGACAGTTTTGGCAGATAATCAGATGATACCTTTCTCTTAGAGAAGAAGCAGAATATACAGGCTGTTTGCCGGCCAGAAGAGGGCGCTTTTGCGACGGTGGAGGATGACTGCCGCCTATTCACCACCGATGACGTGCGAGGGACGACACTGGAGTGGGCGCTCAAACTGTCGTCAGGAAGTCCAGAGTCAAGATTCAGAGTGACTTGGATTTCGTCATGCTGAGAGACCAGCGGTGCAGTAAAGGTGGGCGACGCCCATGGCGGATGCCTCTGGTCGGACCCTTGCGGCTGGTTCAAGTCGCTTCGCATTGGAGAGAAGGGGAAGTGCACGTTGATGAAGTCGTCGAGTGAGAATTCCGGGAACGAGGGGATGTCTTGCGGAAATGGTGAAGGTGAGGGTGAGGGCCAATGCAAGTCCAAAAGTCCCGGAAATGCCTGTGGGGCGGGGACATTGACATTCGTCGTCAGCCGGGTGAAGGGAGAAAATTGTTGGTTTCGGAAGCCTGTGGTCTCATTCAGGTCGTCGGCGAGAGCAGTGACCTGGTCGTTTGGAAAGAGACCTGTGATTTCGACCGCAGTCTGACTGTCCGATCCCAGTGGAGCAAATGCAACGGTATTTTGTGGGTCTGTTGGTGGTGCAAGTGGCAAAGCAGCGGGCCAGAGCGCACTGTCGTCGTCGGTTGATCCCGCGGTGGGGAAGACCAGGCCATCCTTGAAAAGGAAGTCCCACAAGTCACTATCCTCATCGTCCCGAAACTCAAACGACAGAGAGTCCATTTTGGAAGGGTGCACAAATATGCATACGCAGTAAATACTGTATTGTACTAGATTTAGATTCAGCTCACAAATGATGATGATGATCTTTTCGAACTAAACCAGCGTCCACGAGGGTTTCGGACACAACAGCCTTCTGAAAACAAGTTTGACCGCTGACTAAGGAAAAAAGAAGGAGGGGATGAGGCCCCCTCCCCTTCCCTCCCTCCCACGACAGCCTGATACCCATACCCGAATATCAACCTCATCACGTCGCCTGTCGCCTGTCGCCTCAGCGCAACTAACCGCCCTGCCGCAACTGTGGACAAAAGGGTTGGGCACCGTATGAGGCTGTGGCGCCGGTGCTTGTGGATAGCGTTGCACGTTTACATCTACCTGCATTGCCAAAGGTCCTGAAAGGTGTGGTACATGCACGCCCGTGGGGCCTCTTCCATCCGTCACACGGCCGATTTCCTCAGGCCCGATTTGTAGGTTATCAACAAGCCCCGGGTGTTTGTATGCGGCATTCAAATGTCCCAATCATAGCCGCAGAATAGGATGGGCCCCTGTCGCCGCATATGTTGACCCTGGGGTGGCTTTATGCGGCCTTGGTCAGATTGAGGCGTGGCTGATGGGGATGCGGACAGCCAATAATTCCTAGGCTTTGGGACACATTGGAGGCTGCCTGGGTGTGTTGATTTGGCTGCTTTGGAAGGAAAGACTCATCAACACAATCTTGCATATGGGCGTGGTCCGTAAATCATCCTCCAGTTGCTCCTACGCCTTGGTGTAAGATCTGTAAACTGCCTACCAGCCTCACAGCACGGCAAAGGCTTCAGGTGAACATTGTCATCAGCATCTGTGGAAAGTTGGCTTGCTTTCGAATTACAACTGGACTTTCAGCCTTGATGGTGCTATGGCCGCTGTATATAATAATCGTTCCTCCACGAGAATGAACAAGAGCCTGAGCAGGGCATCACGATCTCCAACAGTCTTATTAACGGATGTACATTTGATACTGCACATTATCAAGTCTCGAGAATACTGCTCGTCATTCATCTGCTCGCTTACATATTATTTTTCAAGATTTAACTGGTGCTGCGCTGGAAAAGAAAATGGCTCAAAGCGCTAAATCAAGCAAGACTGGCTGCCAGTAAGCACATCTAGCCATTCAAATGTTGCTTGAGACTAGTTAGTCACCCAAACTGATACATGTTCGTGTACATAGCAAAGTATTACAGCAACGCTCAAATAAAAAAGGACACAAAGCTTCGAACAAGTGGAGTACATCAGCTCAGAACGGGTCAGTCCGCAGTGCAAAAGAAAATACCGAGGTGGTCCAGAGTTCTTCTAGTTCAAGTTGGACATCAGAAGACACAGAAGCCACTTGCAGTGAATCCTCATCTTCAGACTTTCTTGGTATGGGTGCACAGTTTGGCGGTAATTTGCATGGTATCTGACATCTGGAAGGCTTTTTAATTACATTACGCGTCTCTTTTTTTTTTCAAAGTTTAAACAGCGAGGCGTCGTTTGGGAGCTCGAGCGATGTTGAATCCATGAATTTAAAGTCGTCAGTCTGCTTGTGGAATGGATTGGGGGGGGGGGGTGAATGTAACCGTTCAGCAGAGAACCTAGACCACGCTAATGCAAGAGGTACACACTCAGGGAAGTCACCTCGGGCACTCTTAGCTTAGTCAATGTCTCACCAATATAAGTACACGAGTACCACGCTGCCACCTCCTGCTGTTCCAGCCTGCTTCATCCAAAGCTCTTCTCGTGCCCAAAGACACAATGGACAAGTACCTCGATTCCATGTTGCCATTCCTCAGCGTGGTTGAGGCTGTCAAGACGATACCCCGCAAGGGCTGGCAGATTCGCGGCGTGCCAGAGCCTGAACATGTCGGGGACCACATGCATCGAATGGCTTTGATATGCATGGCTCATCCCAAGGTGCGTTCCAGCTTTGCCCATGGTTCACTCATATCCCAGCTAATATTTCGCAGTTCACAGACAGTGACAAACTAAGGGCCATCCAGCTGGCACTGGTTCATGATGCTGGAGAAGCCATCGTGGGGGACATCACTCCCAAGGATGGCATCAGTCGAGGTACTCTCGAGAATTTTAGCATCTGGCGTGGTCCTCATTCAAGCCCTGATCGCGTCTCTCCTTTTTAGAGCAAAAGGCACTTCGAGAGAACCTTGCCTTCAAGTTCTTCGACTGCCTGATCAGACCGTCCAACCCAGGGTTTGCGGCCGAGCTGGCTCAGCTGTGGCGTGAGTACGAAGACAAGTCCACCGAGATCAGCAGGTTTGTCAACCAGGTCGACAAGTTCGAATGTGTGCAACAAGCAGCCATCTATGACAAGCGGTACCGCGGCAAGATCGACCTGGATGATTTTAGGTCTCTGACCAAACAGATCACCGACCCATGGCTGTCCGCCATGGCCGAAAAGACCATCGAGGAGTGGGATGCGAACAAGGCGAGGCGGAAATCCACGCCCTGCATTATATTTGTCGTTGGTGAGTAAAACCCATTCTGGTCGTTACCGAACAGCGGCCCATCCTGAACATTATGTACCAGGTGGCCCTGGTGTTGGAAAGGGTACCCAGTGCTCTCTGGCTGCGAAAGAGTTCAACTTGGGGCACCTCTCACTTGGGGATCTTCTGCGCGCCGAACGCTCCCAGTCCGACTCAGTTTTTGGCGAGTTTATCGACGAGAGCATGAACCAATCCGTCGTCTTCCCCGCACTTCTATCTATGCTGTTGCTCAAGGGTGCGGTTGAAGCTGCTCTCGCGGAAGGGAAGGCGGGCGTTCTCCTTGATGGTTTCCCGCGCAGCGTGGAGCAGGCCTCTGCGTTCGAGGAGGAGGTATGACCCGCCGCCCCAGGTGACTCATACGATTTTTTTTTACTGACATGACACAATCAAAAGATAGCCGAGTGCTACTCAACAATCTCTCTCGAGTGCTCCACTGACGCCATGGTTGAGCGCATCAAGACGAGAGCCTCGTCGGGTTCTGCTCGGCCCGATGACGACCCTGAGGTTGTTGCAAGGCGCTTAGACACCTTCAACAAGTCCAATGCTTCCGTGACCAAGCATCTACAGGCAAAGGCGTTCCATACTGTAAGTGTACAGAAGGAGCTCCTGATTGACTAACAGGACTAACGCGATCACTCAGATCGACTGCTCAGGAGCTCCCGATGAGGTCCACGTTGAGATGAAGAAGCTTGTGCAGCAAATTTTGACCGAGAGCAAGTCTACGAAGGAAAGCCAGTAGTCTTGATCCGGAGATATTGTGTACTTGAGAATCTTGTTTGCACTTCGCAACCTACCTAGGTAGTTACTATCCCTTCTTCAAATACTGGATCTGGCATTCCTTGCGCATTTCCAAAATAGTAATACATCACTTCAAATTCACAGCGCAAGGTTCCTCAAGCTCTCAATGAGTGCTGAATTCATCCTCGTCAATGACACGTATCGAGTGTCTCTCCTTTTCTTTACATCTTGCATGTCGATTATCTAGCACATTCAACGTTACTTGATATCACTGCTTCTAAGTTCGCATGGAACAAGTTAAAACCGCAATGTAACACCCACAGGTCACAGGGTAGACTGGGAATCTTGAGAAGGAGTTCGCGTGAAGTATAATTAGCTTGAATATCAAATCGCTTAATTTGGGATTTCTACCTAGGTATCATTTCTAATGGAATATCCCGGGAATACCGGCCTCTTCGTATTTTCATGACCGCCGCCGTGGCTCAGGGACCTTCCCAACGCGGAAGTAGTGATTTGTGAAATGGAAGAACTATTTCCCAAGTGTTTCTACATATGTAAGCATGCTGACAGGTGGAACGACCCGCTGAGTAAGTCTGTGGTTGCCTGTGTCCTCGGCCGATGTGCATGTAATCACTGTCAGATATCTATGTATGCAAAAGGATATAAGATGCCGGGGGTATCATGCGGACACTCCCATAATGCATGTGGCCAATTATTGCTTGGTGTCCAAACTTGTCCCATCACAGCCATGAGAATGTTATTACTCACACTTACTCTCGCCCTCACGGCACCCATCGTTGCCTTTACAATCCCAGACTTGAACAAGAATGACAGTCAATGTTCGCAGATCCAGATTCCAGTCACTATCTTCGAGCGGCGATCCATTTTGAACATGACGGTCAAAGACAACTGGGATGCGGCCTCTCTCACGTTCAATCTGACAGCCCGAAACTTTGGTACCCCAGATAACCCTCTGCCTATTGCGGGAGAGACGAGTTCTGCGGCCGAGAGCAACTACACCATAGGAGCTACTTTGTGTGGTACTGGAAGGACTATGATAGTGACTACTCATGGCATAATAGAATCCAAATCGTTTGTCTCCCATGTCTGAAATCGAATAATTCGACCATGCTAATCATTTTGAAGGTATTTTCAGCCCAACTTAGCCAACTCGTCTCGATACAACTTTGTAAATGCTGCGCTGGCGGCCGGGTACAGCGTGCTGAACTATGACCGTATTGGAGTCGGCTCTAGCTCATCTTCCAGGTCTGCCTCAAGTGCTCACAGTCACAGTCATACCTCCTCAAACATCCGCCACACCTATTGTTTTCCCATGATGGCTGACATAGAATATAGAATCGATCCTTACACAGATGCCCAGTTCCAAGTCAAGGTTGCCGCACTCAACTCCCTTGTCGCTTATGCACGAGAGACTGCTGGAGCCGACAAGGTTATACTCGTGGGCCGTAAGCAGCTTCTATATGCAATCTTTACTTCTTCAAGAATAAACATTTCCTACGTCCAGCCTACTTTACAAAGCCTTTGCAGGCTATAACTACCTTATAGCCCGCTTCTCACCATCTTCCTATAAAACTACTTCTTTAGTAGTTCTCTAATAGCTAACTCCTAATGCTGCAGATAGCTACGGGGCGTATATATCCACCCAGTCGGCTGCCATTCTCGGATCATCGGTCGATGGACTCGTTCTGACAGGCTTCAGCGGCACGTTGGAGTACTTCGGGCCCTTTGGCGCTGGCATAGGGTTCCGAGTCGCCAGCGCCCAGCGCCCCGAGCGTTGGGGGCATCTCGACGCCGGATACCTGACGTCGTCAGACCCATTCGCCGAGACCTTTGCCTACTTTGCGAGCCCATACTTTGAGCATCGCGTTGCGGAATGGTCATATAATGTCGGGAGCGAGCCGTTTGCCGTGGCAGAGCTTCCGACGCTATTAGCGACGAAAATAGGATATGGCAACGTGACGGCGCCGGTGTTAGTCTTGCAGGGAAAGTATGACACGTCTGCTTGTGGTGGAAATTGTGTCGGTGTCTTGGATGGGTTATGTGCCAACTTCACCGCGGCCGCGGATTTGCGAACCGTGGATGACCTGCCTGCTGGGTAAGCCAAATACATCCCTCGCCCAACGTTACCTCCCCGCACTTCCACACCATACCTGAGCAAGCGAAACCATAAAGTATCGTTGATCGCGGAAACGGCAATCAATGGTCGAATTTTTTCAGAACGTTTGAACTAATTATCCCTGGTGACTTTTAGACACAATCTCTTCTTGCATGAAGTGGCACCTCGAGCATTTGATATGATCTTTGACTTCCTGAGCGATAAAAATATCTAAGATATAATGTGCTCGTTCGAAGAAGCTCAATCTTATTGCTTATATGTTGTCCTCAATTCCTCCCAACATTGCGCTGTAAAAGCTTCCCATTCAATGTTCGCCAAGCTAAAGAAGTATGTTTATACCTTCACGAAGAAAAATCAGGCAGATTATCCTCGCTGTGGATGCAAAGAAATACAATGCCTGAATTGATGGGTACATTGATTGAGAGATAGGTCTACTAAGTCTTCTTTGATCAAATGCTTTTGGTTCTGAACCTAGAGCCATGTCCACAATGGTGTCCTTGAGCTATCCAAGTCATTGACGATACTTCTACCTAAATCAAATCCCATGTCTTGAACCCTACCTAAGCAGAAATCGACATTTCCAAACCCAGGTATTCTGATTTTAAAAAGGTGAGACAATTGACATATATTGTTCATTGCAATGTCCATAGAATTCTGCCCAAGTACACTGAAATCATCCAATGGTATCCCCCCTGTCTACCAATCCGGGTACTTAAGTAAGCACACAGTGTACATTTCACTATTAAGCTCGAAGCGTCTAACTCTACTCAACATCCATCTTCTGCTGTTGGCAATCAAATCTCACCCCTCAGATCACAAGATCTCAGTGCCCATTTCTTCTCCACATTTGTCCGAAGAAGGCACCAGATTCCTCCATATCGGCAACCCCCGAGAACCTGAACAACATCCGTCGACGTCATGGGTGTTTCCGAAGAAAGTAGAGAGCCTCACCGTGAGCTGCCTGACCCCAAAGTGCTGGCCGAGGCTGGCGATGTTCTTATCAAGGACCGGGACGGGAAAGAAATCGCTTTGAAAACCCTCTACATGGACAAGCCTGGGGATGAACGGCAGCTTCTCATCTTCATCCGCCATTTCTACTGCGGTGTGAGTTTATTCAATGTTGCTCACTGACCCGAGCTCCCGAAGTCCCGGTGTACGGAGTACAATTTGCCCAAGACACCCGAGCTGACCACTGCCCAACAGAGCTGCCGGCAGTACGTGCAAGCACTCATGCAGGACCTGTCGCCCGAGAAGCTGTCGCCCGCCAAAATCAGCCTCACCATCATCGGCAACGGGGAGGCCATCTGCATCCCAGACTACGCCAAAGCCACTGGGTCCACGTTTCCCATCTACGCGGACCCGAGCGTGCAGGCGTATAAGAAACTGGGAATGATCTCGGCCATCCGGCCGGGGCCCACGACGCCATCGTACCTCAAGAAGAGCATGCTGGAGAACCTGGTGAGTTCGACGTGGGCATTAGCCACCTCGGGCCACATACTGTCTGGCGGGCCCAAGGCACAGAACGGGGGCGAATTGCTGTTCCAGGGAGGGGAGGTGAAGTGGTGTCATCGCATGAGAAACTCGTCGGACCATACGGAGACGGAGGAGTTGAAGAAGGTGCTGGGGTTGGATTAATGGTTTGACGTCCTTTCCAGCGCTGGCTAATTTTCTAGATCAAGATTTTCTCCATACGATGCCTGCAACGCTCATGGTGCGGACATATTAGTACTGTGATGGCAATACATTCGTGTTTCTAGTTTGACATAACCCTGGCGTGCCGCGCTGTCTACCCAGAGTTGGGTACTTACTCATCTCATGACGGCGGCATACTTAATTGGATCCGATATGATCATATTGCAGACTCAAAGGAAGGCGGGAAATCTCTTGTTGAGAAACCGCGCGACATCGTCGTCCCTGCCCGGCTGCCGTGGATCGGCATCGTGGAAAGCTGCATCTCGGTTGAGCCAGCCGTTTGTTCGCAGCGGCTCATGGCGCCGCCTGAAGGGGCAGCTGTGGGCATCGTGTGGGCTGGAAATGACGTACTACCCACCCCCCAGAAACTGCAGGTACATGGGACTCCGATTCAAACATTTCAACACTACTGCGCACCATCGTCACCGTAGCGCCCATATGCCCGATCCCGTGCTGTTTGTTGCTTATTAGCGTAATGACAGGTAGGGTAGGCGCAATAAATATACAATGGTGCTCACCGCCATGCTGCGATTCCTCTCCCAAACATGTCTCAGCCTGCAGAATCTATCGTCTAGTTCTAAGGTTTTGGACTTCCTGCTGAACAGTGAGTGAGGCCTGGATCCGGGAAGCTCTGTTTCTTTACTTTATTTCCTTGGCTGGAATTTCTGAAGAATCAGATATTAATCTCGGGACTGCCGTTTAAAAGCTTGGAACGAAAGAATCACCCCCCCCCCCCACCACCGCCAGCCAACATTGAAGATGCCGTCCATCACGTTGTCCAAGACCCAAGAGGTCGTCCTCTTCAGCTCGACAGCAATTGCCCTGTATGGCTACGACCAGGGCATGATGTCCCTCATAAACACCAATGAGGACTACTTGCGGACCATGGGAATCGGCGCACAGGACCCAATGGTGGGCATCCTGGTCGCCGTCTACTACCTGGGCTGCTCCCTCGGCGCCGTGCTGTTTTCCTGGCTGTCTGACCACCACGGACGCAAGAAGGCCATCTTCGCCTGTCTGGCAACCGCGAGCCTGGGCAATCTGATCATGTTTGTCACCGGCCTGGGCGGATGGACCCAGAACGCGATCCACATGTTCTGGGTCGGACGCGTGGTCATGGGCCTAGGCGTTGGGGGCATCGACGCCGTCATTCCCGTCTTCAGCTCTGAGCTGAGCAGCGACAATGCACGAGGGAAGGCGCTGGCCCAGGAGTTTCAGATGAACATCTTTGGGCTCAACATGGCATTTGCCATCAACATCCTAGTAACCCACCAACTGGGCAAGTCAAACCAGTGGGCTTGGCGGACTCCGATCATCGCTATGCAGGCATACCCAGTGCTCCTCTTCCTGGTTATCGGCAGGCTCCCGGAGAGCCCGAGGTGGTTCATTTTCCACGGCAAGGAGAAAGAGGCCAAGGAAGCTCTGGTCGATATCTATGGCGACGAGGAGGGCGAGGAGAAGGCCAAGGAGTTGGTCGACGCGCACGAGAAAGAGAAGGATGATGAAGTCGCGACATATATCAACATGCTGACCCCTGGAAAGCCTCTGTTCCACCCAACTGTTATCGTACTCATGGGTCAGGTGAACCAGGCCTTAACGGGGTACGGCGCTGTCTCGGTCTACGGTCCTCAAATCTTTGAGGTAGGTCCATCCTATCTGCTAGGTATCCATGGATTGCGGTATAATTTCAAATGTTTGAGTCTGACTCGGCCTGACCACTCGCACACAGCTCCTGGGATTCGGCGTCAAGATGGCAGAGTACATCACCCAGGCCAACTGTAAGCACAATCCCCCCTTCATAGCTCCGAGTCCTACTTTTGCACTGGTAGCAGATGATTAACTCGAACTAGACATTTCGTATTTTGTGCTCATGACCTTGGCCTGGATCTTGATCGACGCAGTAGGCCGCCGCAAGCTCATCCTCGGCGGCAGCGTGGCCCTGACCACATGCTTCGCCCTGCTCACGCTCTTCGGCGCGCTGGCCATGAACTCTACCAGCGACGGCCTGGGCGCCTCCGCCATCTTCGGTACCGTCACCCTCTTCATCGCCACGGGTAAGTATCCAGAATGCAACAACGCTAGGACCCCTAAGCAGAACTAACATCACCACCACTAGGGGCATTTGGGATCGGTTGGCTGGCGACCATGTGGCTGATCCCGACCGAGATCTATGCGACAACAGCAAGGGCACAGGCTTCTGCCATATCCGTGATAGTTTGGGGGCTCGCCAACTTTGCCGTGACCCTCGTGAGCCCGATAATGTTTAACAACCTGAAATACTGGATCTTCCTGATCTTTGCAGCCACTAATGCCTTTGCTGGCATCTGGACATATGTCTACCTCCCCGAGAGCGGCGGAAGAAGTTTCGAAGACAACCAGCAATTCTTCATCGACGCAAGGGAGGAGGGCACCTGGAGGGTGGCCAAGGTTTCGGGTGGGGTGTACAGGAAGTTGGCGTACGGGGGCACGGTGGGCGAGAACGAACCGCTGCTGCAGAGACTGCAGGACCAGGTTCAGGAACTGTGAGCACAAGGCCAACGGTGAACGTTGTGGTATATTTTTGAAGTAGCACTCTTCTTGTGCATTTTCGTCTAAGACATAGCGACCTGTGGTAAGAGCGAAAGCATAGCGGTGCGTATAGATAGAATACTTCACGATTGTGCTGGTTTTGACATATGCCCTTCCTTGGTCTCTTGTTCACCAGCCAGCCCGCCCTGCTCTGCCTGGCTTTCCTCCCCGGCACTCTCTGTGACTCCGTTCTTGGCATGTGCTGATTTCGAGCCTCCAGCCATCTGCGGGAAGAAGATCCCTGGCGGGAAGCAGCTGAGGAGCCAGACGCAGATCAGCATCATGAAGGAGTCGAGAACCGCGAACGATGGTTCGTCTTGCATAATTTCGTTCCCCCATCCACCCGCCATCTCGGCAACTCTGAGAGAAGGTCAGGTCAGTATATATATAGTCTACACTACAGGTACCCGTTCTCGCCGTGGGATGGATCGTGACAACTCACCGGTAGATACACCGAATCTGAACGCAGATGAACGCCCCGAGCACAGCGTAGCCAAACGTCCGAGCCTTCTTGTCGTTCCACAGCGCAAGCGCGGAAGGAGTCACGTCGGCGCTGTGCACCCACTTCTTGGCCCTGAAATAGTAGTCGGCGCTCATGCTGCCAAAGGCCAGCAGCACCACGACCTGGAGCGCAATGCCGGCGATGATGGCCTGGTTCCCGGCGTTGACCAGCTTCCGGTTCTCACTGCCGCCGCTCGCCGCCAGCGCGCCGCCGATGGCCTGCACCAGGAGGCAGCTCACGTCGGCGGGCACGAAGATGAAGGGTAGCCACTTTGGCCTGACACGCGAGAGGGACGGGTTCAGCGCGTTGGTGAGGTGCTTGAGCGTTAGGTATATCGAGATGCAGGTCAGGGTGGGCGCGAGGACGATGGCGCATATTTGGGTCTGGAAGGCTTGCTGGTTCCATGGGTTATCTGCGAGTGGCACCCGGGCAGCGTAGCCTATTTCGGTGTCATGTTAGTATAAGGTCTACGGGTGGGAACGAGCAGCCCAAAAGTGGTGGCATCGTCGGTTCCTGATAGCCGTGACGACTCTATCTATGCTCGACTATGTGAAAAGAGGTACGCACCAGCCACTTCCAGTGCACACCCGGCAACTATGAAGCCTGTGAATGCATACGTCTTCTTCCAGATCCCAATCACCAGTTGGATAACCAGGGCCAATCCGAATGCAACGGCGCAGAAGATGTTTAGGGGCTTGTTCGGGTAGTAGCCAAGTGTCGTATATTCCACCGGACACAATGGGCTGACTTCTGTACATCTGGAGGCCATGTCGAATTGGAATGGCCTTCGACGAGGCGGGCTGTGCTCACGGGTGTCGTCGTACCGGGCAACTCGTCTCGGTGGACTTCACTGTTGGACTCGAGGTGGTGTAAGCCCTCCAAGGCACCCTGAATGAGTGCAAGTGAGACAGGACGGACACAACCTTGTCGCACCTTTCGAACAAGAAGAAGAGCAAGACAAGAAGAGGACACTGTAAAATGGGCAATACGTCCTACTTAGGCATAATAAGTAAGGGTCTAGAACTGTTGAACGAAAAACACGGGGACTAGAATGCGGCGAACTCAAGGGTCTGTGTGTGTGTGTGTGTGTGGTGTAAGCCGCAACACACCCACGCTAGACAGCATCTGCCAACCAGACAACCAGACGGGACGACAGACCCGAGGGGGAAGGTGGTTGGTGGGGGGAAGACCAAGAGCCTTACAAGACACTGAACGCTGACCTGGCCCCGCCGAAGGATCATTACTCATTGACGAATACTCCAGGTCTGTCAGCCGGTGCGCAGCCAAGGGGAAAGCGTACCATCGAGCCAGAGGCCCAGCGACTTGGGTGCCGTGCTGTGCCCCCCCATTGTCGTCAATCCAGATTCCGGATTCGGCCAAGTGCTTCGAGGCCGTGGTGGTTGAGTAAAGTGCGCGTACGGCCCACCCACTCAAAGTTGTCAGAATCCGGCATTGTCAGAATCCGGCATGTTGGACGAGGTCCGTCAACATCAACATCGACATCAACATGAAGTCATAGCACGTTGTCTAAAGCGAATCTGTATTCCTGTTGGTTCCCAGCGTGAACCGGCCAGCAACATATTGTATGTAGAAAGCCATCACGGGCGGGCGAACAGACAATTTTGGTCAGCAGAAATTATTCCAAGCGCGGCCGAATCCGGTAACCAGCGCGGTGGGATGCCAAGGCATGGGCGTCGGGCGCTATGCTCCGGCCTGGCTGTGCCGGGAATTGTGACAGTCCTCTGTATTTTATAATAATCCCTATGACCACTTGAAACAGTCTCGAACGCAAGCAAGCAGCTGACTTTACTCACTGTGTTAATAAATGTTGTGGAGTAGACTCTCAGTCCGTACCCAGTCGTGATAGTGACAGACTTGCTGACTGAGTTGACAAGTCAGCCCCTAATTCACAAAAACAATTATTTACTTTCCTCTCCCTTGTGGACATGCGACACAGTCTTTGAAGTTGTATTGCATTTCAGAGCACGAGCTCTCGGCTCACTCCTTCCCGCCGAGCCACCTATACACAACACTAAAGTCCCGGCCCTTGCAAGCCTCGTCCTTCTCAGCAGCCTCATACAGCTCCTTCGCCGGCCCTGCCAGCTCGAGCCTCGCGCCGGCCTCCTCGGCCGCGACCATGGCGAGCTTGAGGTCCTTGCGCATCAGCGAGATGCCGAACCCGCCGGCGTAGTCCCGCCCGGCCGGCGCCTTCTCCACGACGCCCTTGACGGGGTTGTTGACCTCGCTGGGCCAGCACCGTCCCGTGCTGACGTTGATCACGCCCGCCAGCACCTTCGGGTCCAAACCCCAGCGCATGCCAAGGTTCATCGCCTCGGCTGTCGCGATGTTGTTGATGGCCAGCAGGTAGTTGTTGGCCAGCTTGGCCGACAGGCCCGTCCCTTGCTTGCCGCAGTGGAGCACGTTCTTGCCCATCCGCCGCAGTATCGGCTCTATCCTGGGCACGACCTCGGCTGGTGCCCCGAGCATGAACGTCAGAGTGCCTCCTGCCGCGCCCACGATCCCTCCCGACATGGGCGCGTCGACAAAGTGTGCTCTGCCGCCGGGGAATGCCTCCGCGACCTTCCCGGCCACCTCTTGTGAGGACGACGGGTCGATGGTCGAGCAGTCTATGAAGAGCCGCGGGCTGGGCCGCGGGCTGGGCCTAGCCTCCAGTATGGACGCGTACACGGCCTTGACGTGACTAGGCTCGGGCAGTGCTGTGATAGTGACATCCTGTGACAACCGGTTCGTTAGCTCTTCTGCTGGCAACTGCGAGTCGGTTTGGAGGTGCTCAAAGAAGGGGTTGTGGGTGCCTGTGTCAGAGGATTGGCTTTATATGTATGAATAATCATGGGAGGGCCAGCAAGCTGGCCCCAACTTAGATCATAATTGGGATCATTGGTCTCATCATTTAAGGCGGTGGCAGGGCTGGGGGGAGCAAGTGAATAGGGCCACAGAGATCATACTTACAGCTGCCTTGGAGGCATCTGCTGCGCTGTCGGCCAGCTCAACAGATGCTCCCCCAGCCTGCGAGGCTGCCATTTCCCCAGCTAGCCTTTGAGCGGCCTCACGGTTGATATCGAAGATCTTCAGACTGTCACCTGGGGAGAGTTTGGCCTGGAGGTTTTTGGCCATTTGGAAGCCCTAGGCAGAGCTCATCTCAGTCCCGACTCCTGTTGCATCGCCGCAGTCCAGCAGGACGTACTCACCATCTGGCCCAAGCCGATGAAGGCATAGTTGTCCAGCCTGCGAGGCGAGGAAGAGAAGTGTCGCCCATGCAGACGCAGCTGCCTCCATGTTGTTGTAGACAAAGGGCGCATTGTGACTGTGTGTTTAGCTGGGCAGAGTCGGAGAGGCGACGCTCAACAGCAACACTTCTTTGCGAGCCCGACGTTTTCCAATCCTGGGCAGAGGGGTAGTGGGCTAGATTGTCCCTGCCCACGAAAGCCGCCCATTGCCGAGCTTCTCCAACCTCGGCGGATTGGGGCACGAGAGATAGCCGCCTTTACCAGCCATCGTAGGCCAACTCACCTCTGCGAACGCTTACCTTGAAATAGACCACGGTGGGTTGGTTATCATTGTGATGATGACACCGTTGTCTCTTGGAGGTCATCTGCTTGATCGCTGAGGGTTCATCGAGAGATCAGCGACTTGCTCAACTTAACTGGCTGTGAGAGCAGCTTGTCTAGTATACGAAGGGGGAAAAACAGAGGCAAATTCTTATTCGGTGGGGAAACGCAACCAAAATACGGGTTGGCCTCGTTTGGAGCGGTAACCGGCGGCAGATTGGCCTGCTTGGCCCCGATAAGGACGGGGCCAGCTGCTCCTCACAATTGGACAGGGGAAAACCGTTCTAAGCTTCAGCCGAAATCTATGGCGGCGGCAGCCAGTACTCGAAGAACCAAAACTACCCACACACGGGACACGAGACTGATTGATAAAAATGTTTTGAATCCAGGCCAAAGTATCCACTAGTTACAAAAATCCCTTTCTCTCAACTCCTCTGGCTAGATATTCGTTGAAACGAACGAGATCCGCGGCGAGGGCGATTTGCGCAAACCGAAATGCTGAATGAAGCATGTCCCGTTAAAATGATATTTCACAGGACCTCGAGAGAATACACCTGCAGGCGAAGAAACGTCCGACCACCTAAACTCCGCAGTCCAAGCCGAAAAAGAAAGAAATCTCGTCCTTTCAGGTCTTTCAGGGGCCTGTTCTTTGTCCAAATACCGCGTCGTTCCTACATTCTACACAGCCCCGCCCGTTTTCGAACAGTACTGAATCTCACAGGAAGTTCATTGCGTATGGAATCAGAGCTCTGTTCAAATTGTTAGCAGGTGACAATGTGAGCTTGGTTGGTCAGCTCCTGAGCTGTGTGCACTTACCCAGCTGCCAGCGTAAAAGTGATGCCCACCAATGCGCGCCTCCTCACCTTGTCCTTGCGCAGCTCGACCTCGGTCTTGGCCTTCTTTGCCCTCGGGCGAAGGCTGACACTCATTTCCCCGTCTGCGCCCTCCTCCTCGATGTCTGCCTCGTAGTCTTCCGCCTTCCTTTTGCCCTTGGCAGATTTGGAGGAACTTTCGGCGACGTCGGCTTCAGTGCTGGCCACCATCGCCTTTGCCTCCGCGATCATCCGAGCCGCGTCGTCCGCGCTCGGAGGGCCTCCTGCGGTGAAGGGCATCTTGAGGTCGACCTTGGTGCGCTCGACTTCGTTGCCATTTTCCTCGACCTTAACGTCCTGTTCAATGGTCACCTTCACCTTGGGCTCCTCCTGGACGGTCTCTAGTGTGCCAGCTAATCCCTTGTCGACGTGCTCGACCTTGAGCTCCTCAACCCTGAGCGCCTCGCTAGGGGCCAGTACTGGGATGTCACCACTAGTGAGAGAAGTCTTCCGACTGGTACTCGGTGTCTCGCTGGGTTCCGGCTGCGCCGATGTGTTTCTAGTGGACCGCTTGCGCGGGCTCGCGGCGACGGTGCGGCGGCTGGAAGGCGCCTTGGTCGGGCTGGCAGATCTGCGGCTGCGGGTGCTTCGCATCGAGGTCGGCGTAGGTGGCACGAGAGTGGTGGCGGACGCGGTAGGAATGTACTTCGGGGGGGCGTTGATCCGCTTCGGTGGGCTGTTCTCGGACGCGTTCGAGACCGTGATGTCGGCGGGGTCCAACAAGGCGCGAATCCAAGGCCCAATTCCATACTCCTCAGCGAGGCTAAGGGCAGACGCTGGAGGAATCCATACGTTGCCGGCAGTCTCTTCGGGACTAGTAGTCGACAGAGACTTGATGTACCGACGCTCGGCTTCTTCCTCATCAGCCAGGGCATACGGGAAGCTTGCTTTGAACATCCCGGTGGCGGACACAAAACCGTCGTTGCTTCGGCGCATCAAGAAATAGCTGTTTGGGCTCGACTTGAAGATGCCGGAAACAATGCCTTTGGGCAGGGGAGCGCGCAGGTGCGCATAGTCGAAGACACCGAGGTTTGAGGGGTCGACTTCGGCGCCGGGCAGCGCGGCGACCATCTTGGCCGTCAGCTGGGTCTGGCCAAGGCGGCGCCTTGAAACAAGGTCAGTGTCTGCAGGCGACTGGTCAGCTTCTTTTTGTGGTCTATACGTCGTCGTCAAGCACGCGCGGTCTCGTACAATCTGGCACATCCGCAGTCATGAACGGATTGCGCTTCTGCGGCAACTGCCTCGTGAAGGTCGGCGCCATGATGATTGCGCTTTTTGTGCAAACTTGATAGGCAAGATGAGGTGTCGCAGGCCGTCAGGGAAAGTGACGACCAGGCTGGTGGACAAGGTCAGGTTGGCGATAGGAGGGAATCGACGACTCTGCCAGCGAGGGTGTTGAGTTCGGACGGGAGGGCGATGCGACACTAAGCGACCTGGCTGCACGAATCGAGTCAGCGCGTGCACTTGATGCAGCCTGTGCGACAGTGTCAAGAAGCTCGGACCCCCCTCACCTGCTTGTGTACGCGATTGATCAACGAAGCCTGAGGCCGATTCGCAATTCGGTGGGCAAAGACGAAGGTCTCAATATTGTGCGCCCAAGGCCGTTACGCGCTACTTCTTGGGTGGAGCGGGAACGAAAAGAAGGGACGGGGCAGCGAAAGGGGGTCTTCGCACGAGAGGCGGGGCGGTCAGTCGGTCGTTGATCTGTACGGAGTACTGTGCGAGCTTGACGCAATCTAAAGGCTGTTGCTGAATACTTCCTCCCGTGTGCTGTGTAGACAGTGGATGATTGTAAGGGCTACAAATGAGCTACTGCAGTATCAACAAACCGGGGTTGTGTACGATCGGCGGGGGAACAATCGTACTTGCTGGTAAGCAGTCTGGATGGTTCGGATCGAAAGCGACCGCATGGGGGAAGGGGGGAGTGAAATGTGATGAAGATGCCGGAGTATTTGAGCATCTACTCCGTACTCTGTATTATTAACCACCTGGGCAGTTGGTAAGATTAGGTGCATGAGCTTTTGTCTCACGGGTGCTGGGGCAATGGGTGAGGACTGAGGAGACTTTGTGGGAAGGGCAAAAGAAGGAAAGGGGTTCAAGTGGGCCTGCCTATCGGCTGTTAAGGACGAGATACACTTTCACATCCCAGTATCACCTGGTGCTCTCACGGTTAACTAACAAGGGACTATGGCCTGGATCTCAATGTAACTCTTGCTTCTAGAAAGCCCAATCTTGCTGAGTGGGACCCGGACCCAAAAGTGGGAGGTGTCGGCCGGAGACTAACTGACAGCTCTGGTATTGGTGACATGCAGTATCAACCAGCGGCAGCCAGGGGACCTCCGAGGGCGACAGTCTCAGATAGGTTAACAGGGTGACAAGCTTGAGCTTACACTACACTCATCAAGCTCAACTGCTCAAGCTTCGAACCATGCGAACGCCCTCGGTTCAAGCTCACATCCTTGTGCCCCGCCATGGGACTGCACTATATCAGCCATGCCATTCCGTTTCCAGGACCAGGTGTCGGGGAGCCCAACGAGGCTGGCCATTTGTGCATTGAACAATTGACATCACAGTCATGAAGGACTCGTAATCTGATCCCATCTGATCCCAAGCATCACCTTTTGGGGCAGCGGCCGCAGTTGGGTGCACCAGTGTGAGCGAGGAGCGCCAACTTTCACCGCCATGCACAACCAACCATCCAGACAGGTCCATGGCCCATGGGCCAGGCCGCCTCTGACAATATGAGCCTTGAGCCTATGACTGACCTATTCTTGGCTGATGGATCAGAGCTTGTCACCGTCGGCAGGGAGCACGGAGACATGTCTCCAGACCGTTCTTGTGTGAGAAAGCCTGAGCCTGTGTGGCCAGGCTCCTGAGCCTCCTGCTCCTGGATGGGGATAGTTGCGATGTACGCAGCATGGAGTACTGTGTAGCGCATTGTTCAAGAACAGCGAGGCCAGGTCCGGTCGGTCCAGTCATGCATCTCCCCTGGCCAGACAAGACCGACCCCACCATGGGCCCGGGTGCTGGCCCGCCCTTTGTGGCCCTTGTGCCCCTCATCGGGCTGGCTGGCTGCTGGCTGGCTGCTGGCTGGCTGCTGGCAATAAATACATGTGTGTTGAACTGTCCGCCTCATTGTCACTAGGATTGATGGTCTTCAGCTCACCGTATTCGACACACCGACCCTGACCTCCTCCCCCCCCTTCCAACAGCACTCTGTGACCTCACGAATCCGATTCGGGATCCCAGCACATCAACTACTTGGAACCACGCAGTCGCCAAGATGGCCTCCCACCATGACGAGGACACGATGCCCGAGGAGACGCAGGGCTACAAGCTGTCCCAGCCCAAGCAGAGCTTAGCTGAATATCAACAGATGGGTATGTCGATCAACACGGCCCAGACAAGTGTATCTTCAGTGGCTGCATCTCGTTCCCCATCAATCACAATAAGCAAGTGCTGTGTAGCATGCATGCTGTTGGGCCTGCATCTCAGCATCCCACCCGCCAACTCAACCCACAACTTGGAACTCCACCAATCCGTGACGAAGCCATCTTTATTTTGGCAACCCATTCCGCTCCAATGGCGACAGTTTCCCCAACAACTCGCATCGAGGTCGTATTGGGAGTTCTTGCTCTGACCAAGGGCACCTTCTCGTGGTCCCTAGCGAGAACACATCTCCCTTACCTGCAGATCCCCCAAGCCCCTTCTCCTATCCTTGCCAGAGTATTGGGAACGCAGAAATCATAGCCCGCGCCTCCTCATTATTTCTCAACACCCAGCCACTGTCCAGGACGAAGAGCACTCATCCCCTCTCAATTGACCCAGCAATGATCACTAACGGCTCCTTTTCCGCGCCCACACAGACTCAAATGACGAGTCCCTCCAACGCTACAAGGAGTCCCTCGGCCTGACTGGCGGCAACGACCTCTCCGACCCCAGCGACCCGCGAGTCTGCATCATCCAGTCCCTAAGCATGGACTCGCCCGGCCGCTCGCCAGTCACCATCGACCTGTCCACCGCCGGGAGTGAGAACACCCTCAAGGACAAGCCCTTCAAGATCAAGGAGGGCGCAAAGTTCACCATGTCGGCCACCTTCCGCGTCCAGCACGAGATCCTGAGCGGCCTGCACTACGTCCAGATCGTGAAGCGCAAGGGCGTCAGGGTGTCCAAGGACAGCGAGATGATTGTGAGCCACTCCCCGCAGCGGACCAGCGATCAAGTGTCGAGGAGTGCACCGCACTAATACTAACGGGACTACAGGGCTCTTATGCTCCCAACACGGACAAGCAGCCTTCGTACACCAAGAAATGTACGTGTTACTGATGCCACGGGTCTGTTTATATTCTTGTAGAGCCGAGGCTGACAAGTCACAGTCAACGAGGAAGAGGCGCCCTCCGGCATGCTGGCCCGTGGCCACTACAACGCGGTCTCCTCCTTTGTCGACGACGACAAGAAGGAGCACCTGAAATTCGAGTGGTCCTTCGACATCTCCAAGGACTGGGAGTAGGCGGCGGAGAGAAGTGTTGTCCAGTCTAGTCTGCTCTCGTGCGACCGAGACCCGCAGACCTGGCTTCCTCTTGCCGCAGGGGCGAGAAGCCATTCCGGCGGGGACTTCGAAGCTCGAATCAAACAAGAGTGGACTACCTCCAGTGGATAAGCGTTGAAGAAAAGGTAACTTTGGATCAGGAAAGAACGGGCCGGCTGAAGTGGAGTGCCACCCATCTGATCCACGTTCTTTTACAGTACACCGCTCACCTCAACTTTTTAACCTTTATTTTGCCTACGAGCACTCGACCAAACTCACACACTATGGCACGCACTACGTGCAAGGGGAGGACAAGAAAAGCGCTGAGAAAACGGATTTCAGAATTGATCGTTATTTATGACGCCCGGCCTCTGTGCCTATGTTTGGTGACCTTTATTTCATGCATGAGTCCTTGATTATAAGAGACCCTTTCTCTACAATACGCGAATATGCGCATGGCTGGTTGCAGCAGCTATCCAGTATTGTATCCTCCCGTGCTGGCTTTTCTTGCTTCCCCCTTACAAGAAGTAGTCAGGCAGTGCGTTCCCGTCGGGCCCCTTATCGGCACCCTGCTGCTGCATGTCCTTGTGCAGATCGTTCTCAGGCGCCGCGGCAAACACATTAAAAAACCGCTCGCCCGTGTCGCTCACCTCGAGGACGCTCGCCATGTTGCCGCACCGGTAGCAGTAGTTGGGGGCGCTCCACACCGTGCTCAGCCGGTCGTCGTACAGCACCTGGAAGCCCTCCTGGCACAGCTGGTGCGCCCGCAGGATGTGACTCATGTTGTTGACGGAGAGGAACTTCTTGACCACCTGCGCACCAAAGGTATAGCCGGCGCCCCGGGGCGAGAGGGAGAACTCGTCACGTTCGGGATCTGGGTCGGACCAGACCAGGTCGGCCATGGGGCCCTCGTGAGGAATCTCGCGGAAGCGGTCGATGATCTTGATTTGGTCGATAGAGTGGATGGAGGGAGACAGCCCTGGGGATACAGTCACATGTCAGCAATGATGTTTTGCAAGTGAGACACAGGCATCGATCTCTGGTGGATGGTGACTGACCTCCGTGTACACAAAATATCTGGTCGTTTATCACAACGCTGAGCGTCAAAAAGTCAAACATGTCTGTAAAATAATGCCAGACATTTGCATTGCCATATTTCCTCGAACACTCCGTGTAGAAGCCGTAGGACTGCGTCACACCGCGCGACTCGTGGTTGCCTCGTATCAAATGCACTCGGTTGGGGTATCTTAATTTCAAACAGACAAGAAGGGAAATAGTTTCGACGCTGAACATGCCGCGGTCAACATAGTCGCCTGTTCCGGAAGACCAGAGCTTGTCAGCAGGATGCACAGGCAGGCAGATTGAAGGGGGTGGGGGGGCTCAAAGAGACGGCCAGGCCAGTGCTGCAACCGCGTCTCCTGTGTCTCGTACGGTCGGGTCAGGGGCAATGCGCACCTAGGAACAGGTAGTTGGTATCGGGACACCAGCCTCCTATCTTGAATATCTCGATCAGGTCGAAGAACTGCCCGTGTATGTCGCCGACGACGGTGACGGGGGCGCGCACGTGGACGACATTGCTCTCGCGCATGAGCAGCTCCTTCGTCTTGGCGCATATTGCCTCGATGACGGACTCGGCGAGGAGTTCCTTTTTGTAGAGACGCGATATACATTCGTCCAAGTCGACTGACGCCGGCAGGCCGGGCATGGTGGTGGTCGGCTATGGGGCAGCCGGCCAGGATATTGAGGGCTGCGCGGGGATATGCCCGTGGCGTGCACAGGGTGGACGAGGCGATGCAGACAGAGGCGCGAAGAAGGGAGTTTCGTTCTGCAGAGGAGGTAACGAGGAGACGAGCAAGAGGTCAGTGGAGCTACCTCGTGATTGTTCTGCTACCGTTGCTGGGACTTGAAGGGGGGTGAAGCGGGGTGTGGTGGTGGACTTCTCCCGGCAAAGAAGGTCGACGCGATGGTTGAGGCGGTTGACCGAAGAACCAACATGATCGTGAGAGGGAAACGGCGGGCGAACGGTAATCGAAGCTCTCACACTAAGCAGATGGAGCGCCGTTTCGATTTAAAAGGCCTGGACCGTGAATGAAGGCATTGGGAAGCGAGTTTAAGAAGCTGCTGTTCAGAAAGCTGAGCCGCAGATGGGAAAACCAAGGTCAAGACTTCCAGAATCCAGACATCCCACCAACAACAGCTCTGACGGCGGAAGGTCGGTGCCACCGCAGCCGTTAAGAAACCTTGGAAGTTTGCTCCGTAATCACAAAGTGGCCGGCCGGCCCGGGCTCGTCATTGGCCGGTCCCAGTCCCAGGGTACCTAGCGCCGTAGGGAGCGTCCCACGTCTCGCCAGATGCTTAGTGCCTGAGGCCACAATTTGGGGCCCAAGAGTGCTTTAAAACCAGTCGTCTCCCTCTCACTCACACCTGCGCTCGTCGCTTTTCCTGCTGTCATTTGTTTATCTCGCTCTCTCCTGGCAGCACCTGCTGTCACTATTCTCTCTTGGTGTGGCCGCCCCGAGTTTCGCTGGTCAAGGAGTGCCCCGCTCCTGATGACCGCGCCGGACGAGGCTCTGATCTCAGAGCCGCTGGTCTGATCTCAGCTCAATCGAGTCGGCTCTCATCCAGCAAAAAAGCTGAGGGGTTATCGAGCCTTATGGTCCACGGCAGACCGATTTTTCCTATGTTTCCCTGCCGGGGAGTTGTTGGTTTAGGGCCGTTGCGACGACTATGGGGTTGAGTTTGGGGCAGCTCGGTCGCCCTTCTCCCAGGCTCGTCCGTTGTCACTTCATCATCCCTTTGGCCAGTCTGGCTGTTCTTTTTGGGATGATCTGCGTCCCCAAGTTCTCAGAGCTATTGCCTGCGCTTGACGTCTGGCATGGTCTGGTGTTGAACGTGGGCGGCTTTCTCTATCCCTAGCGTTGTGTTCGTCCTGCTGCATACACATGTCCTGGCAATCTCGTGAGGGGCTTGCAGACATGATGGCTGGATCATTGCAGTATTAGACGACGAGAAGTCTTCGAGTCCCCTCCGAGCTGGCTTCCCCAGGCCATTCATTGCACTGGCACACCCACCCATCAATCACACCCTCGAGTCTGCTGCAACCAGTCTGCCCATATCCGAAGCAGAGTACTCCCGCACTGCATTGCTTGCATTATCCCCAAATTGTCCCGTTCCAATATCAACCAGTCTAGCCTGTCAGTTTGGCAGTCAGTCTCTCTCTGCGGTGGCTCTATTTCTCTTAAGCCAGCCGTTGACTTTTTCTTTTCATTTATGCTATTTCTCCCTTCTTCAAACGCCACTTTAGACACTAGAGCATCTATGCAAGAGCCTGAGGGTAACCAGATATTGACTGGCACATATCATAAAAAATTGCAATCTAGGCAGAGCTCATCCAACAAGCGAGAGAATAGAGAGACCGGTATCTGCTGCATGACTGCTCGCTCGCTGACAACGGGGAATGTGTCGGGCCGATGCATCGGCGGGAGCAGTGCAGAATCAAACCAATAGAGCAGGATCACAACGAGGCAGGTAGGCAGGTAGGCAGGTCAGGGGGCGCGGGGCTGGGCTGGGCTGAAGCAACTGACTGATTTGAGTCTGGCTGACTGACTGACTGACTGACTGACTGACTGACTGACTGACTGACTGACTGACTGACCGGCCTGGCCTGAAAGAGTGAGTGAGGGCCATGCCTGCGTTGGATGGAACCTTACCTTTCCGAGCCGGTCAGTCAGCTCAGCTCGACCCGTTCTTTCCTCCAACCCAAACCCAACCACCGTCACTCGCTAGACAACACTCGAGTGAAGAGCAACTATTCCATGCGATACCTCGTCCTTTCGTCGCGACTAGGTCCTCCGCCTTGTTGTATTTTTGTCTATTATCTGATCTGTTACCCTTCCTCGTTTTGCGATCTATCTGCCCGGGACTGCCAGCTCCACCAGGTGGGCGGCTGAACGGAAGAGAGCGAGTGAGCGGGCGACCAGATCAGAAACAGGGCAACACCTGGGACGCAACACCTGGGACTGCGCACGGTCGGCGCCTGGCCACTGTTTGATCCTCGGCTGGCGGCGCATGCCTTTCTTTGCCGCGAACTCGCAACATCGCCAACATCGCACCGTACCGTACCGCACCGCACCGCACCGCATAGCACGGCACGGCACCGTTCCGCAGAGCTCTCCGTCCTCCGGCCATTCACCCGGTCGGGACTGTCTTCTCCTTGTGCTGCGTGCCATCCCCAGCGTCTTACCCAGCGGTCGTCGCTGTCAGCACTCGCAAAACCTCTCCACAGGCATTGCTGTTTTCTGCTGCTCCCCATTTCTGCGCTCGATCAGGGTCCACTTGGATGCTTGACCACGTCCCTGCTCTACTCTCATTGATTCTATTCCTCGCGCATTGAGTACGGCCCGCTGCTCTCCATAACGCAGACTGGTTACCAGCACCCGTTCCCGACGCAATTCAATCGTTCTTCCTGTCCGGCCCACGCGGCGCTCCTCTCCTCAGGACTTGGCTCGGCCTTCTCGTCTCGCGTATTTCCTCACTCATGTCGGCGCAACATGAGCGATCGTCCTCCAGGTTTTGATACTGCAAAGACAGAAGGGGGCTGCTTCAACTGCGGCAGCCAGCTTCATTTTGCTTATGCATGTCCTGAACCGACACGCAAAGAGCCACAGTAGGTTGAAATCTACTTCGTCCGGCCTCAGCGCCACACAGGCCGCCGTTGTTGCCATCAACAGCCGCCTGCCCCTGTCTCCCGCACGGCTAACGGTCGATGCAGTGGCGCAGAGGTCTTCCGCCAGCGACAAGCGGCCAAGAGCATGCACAGTCACGGGGGACAAGGCTCCCCGAAGAACCGGTCCAAGGGACTGGTGATAACTCGATATGGCCCACCTCCGTCTCAATATCCTCCTCCGGCCCCGCAGAACGCATGGGGGCCTCCTGGCGGCCCTTATCCTCCCCCAGCGCAACCACCCAATACATACACACCGCAGCCGCCTGCACCTTTCCCTCCGCCAAACCAGAGCGTACCGCCATATCCACCTCCGTACCAAAATGTGAATCCGCCACCGGGCGTCTACGGCCCCCCCGTTCCTCCTCCCCCGACTCCTGGCCCCAGCTATGGACATTATGGGCAGCCGTCGTACCCTCCACCTGCCCCTCCACAATCATATGCTCCTCCCGGACCTTACGGACCACCCTCTTACACGCCTCCGTACCAACCGCCGAACCCAGGGTACAACGGTGCACCGCCTCCCAACTTTTCCGGGCCACCACCACCTACGCCAGCACCGCCTCATACTACCTATGCGCCAGCCTATGCTAACTCTGCTCCCCCGGGTCCACCTCCCCCGGGTCTCCCGCCCGGCATTGCTCCAGGCCTTCCTCCGCCTCCCTCGATCTCATATCCACCAACCCCGTACTCATCAGGGTACGAGCCTCAAACGGCGTTCCCGGCCCCATATCCCCCACCACAAAGTCAAAGTTGGCAGCAGGGCTCTTCAGGTCAGAACCACTCGCGCCATCGCGACCACCGAGATCGTCGCAACGACCGCGACAAAAGTGGCAGGAGCAAGCAGTCCGGCCGGGGCAATGATAGACACCACCGCGGCCGTGATCGTCGGCACCAGGGCCCTGGTACGCGCTCATCCTCTCAGTCTCGTCAGCGAACGCCCAGGCTTGAAAGCGAGAAGAAGGACGACAGCGTGAGGTCGACCTCCCGGGTCGAAGAAGTGAAGATTGACGGAAAAGACTCCGAGGTTGACGACGAGTTCTCGTGGGAGCTTGAAACGGCGTTCATTGAGTTGGACACCAAGCCAGGCGACCCCGTTGGAAAGCCACTCGCAGCAGACTGGAGCGACGAGCCAACGATACCTCCGGCATATAATGCCAAATGTGTCAAGTCCGCATTTTGCGACCCAGAAAAGCCTGAATCCTTCATTTCATCGGTACGGGAGTCGAAGCAGTGGGTTCACGTCAAGCGAGATCCCATTTTTCGTTATCGGCGTGACATGATTGTCATCCGCTTTCCTGGGTCAAGTCACGAATATTTCACATATCATTTCTCTCGGAAGCTCGACTCTGGGTCTTTGAATGATAGAGAGCTTGTTTCGCAGGGACCCAGCGATTCAAGCTTGAATGATGTCGTCAAGCCTGCTGAAACCCCTTCTAAGGATGAGCAACCTGTTCCTAGCTTAAGAGGTGGCAAGCGAGGCCAGGAGCTTCCGGAAGGAAATGCAAGAGAGGTCAAGCGTCTCAAGATTCAACCGGAGAGAACAGTGCACAGTCTACCACCACGACCGATGTCGCCGCGGCCCCGATCGCGCTCACCAGCGCATCGTTCAAACATTAACGTCAGGGTCGAGCCTTGGTCCCCGCGGCCAGACGAGGCGGAATGGCCTGATTCTAGAGACTCTAGAGGTCGCTACTCTCGGTCACCGAGTGGGTATCAGAAAGGAGACTCCACCAGTAAAGGGCACTTCACTCCGCGTAACTCAACGCAGCGCTACGACTCGGGGTACCAAAGCGCGCACTCCGGCGACAGGAGTAAACCCTACCGAGAGAGGAGCCACAGCAGGCGTCTCTCCCCACCACCGTCGCGCCGAGGTCGCGACGATCGTGGCCCGAGCAGTGATCGGAGCCGCGACGAACTGACGCCACGTAAATGGTCACCGTCATATGCCAAGGCACGGGGGCGGACGCGTTCGCCCACGCCGATTGCAGCCACAAGCGATATCGAGTCCGCAGACCTGTCGGATCTAGAGTATGAGCTTCTGGGTATGGAACGACCTGAGAAGAAAAAGAAGAAGGTTGTGCCGAGCAAGTCTATAGTAAAGAGGAGGCAGGTCAAGCTGAACGATGCCTTTGGGTAAGTCCTGTCCCCGTCTCCGTCCAAACAAAGCAAGGAGCAAGGATGGCCTACTAACTGCACTATCATAGCCGTCGTTGGTGACACCAAGAGAGCGCTTCTTCCTTTTTTTTTTCTTCTTCCAAATCCCGCGGCGTCCTGGGCTCGTCATCACCAATCACCGGACCGGGCACTGCAAATTTGCATTCTACGCGTGCATATTTAGTCGATTTACAAAATATCATACACCAGCGGCGGCGTTGGACGGCTGCGGTACACACTCTGTGCAATCAGGGACGCGGGTAGTGCACGAAAGGGTGCAAATGGGACGATCACAAAGCGTGTACAAGCATACGCATTACTTGCAAATAACAGAGAGCGGAGCATTCGGTATTCTGAGCAGCTTCACTTCGACATATTTACTCAGCCTTTTAAATTTACCAGATGGTCGCGTTTCCAATTAGGCTTCGCTTTTGAACTGCACTAAATCTTCTTGTCCTGATACTGACAATCACGAGGAATCCCTCACAACCTTATCCACAGCTTTAGCAAAGTACTCGACATTCCTCGTGTTCAAGCCCGCCATGCTGATCCGGCCGTTCTTGGTCATGTAGACGTGGAACTCCTGCCGCAGCTTCAGGACCTGGGCCTCGGTCAGGCCGGTGAAGCTGAACATGCCGATCTGATCGGTGATGTGGTTCCATGTGCCCGGGGTGCCGAGCTCCTCGAGCTTGGAGCGCAGGGCCTTGCGCATGGTGATGATCCTGCCGCTCATGGTGCGCAGGTTCTCCTTCCACTCGGCAAAGAGAGCGTCGTCGTTGAGGACGGTGGAGGCGACGCGGGCACCGTAGATGGGCGGGTTGCTGATCTCGGAGCGCTGCAGGATGGCCAGCTGAGAAGCAACACGGGTGACGGTCTCGGGAGCGGAGGGGCCGGTGGGGCCGGTGACGAAGTGGAAGCAGCCGGCGCGCTCGCCGTACAGGCCAAAGTTCTTGGCAAAGGACTGGGCGACCAGCAGCTCGAAACCCTGCTCGACAAAGTACCGGATGGCGCCGGCGTCGCGGTCCAGGTCGCCGGAGGCAAAGCCCTGGTAGGCGGTGTCGAAGAAGGGGAAGTGGTTCTTGGCGCGGATGATTTCTGCGATCTCACGCCACTGCTGCTCGGTGGGATCGACGCCCGTGGGATTGTGCGCGCAGGCGTGCAGCAGGATGATGCTCCTTTCGGGAGCCTCGGAGATGGTCTTCTTCATGCCCTCGAAGTCGAGACCCTTGGTCTTCTTGTCAAAGTAGGGGTAGGTGGCGATGGGCAGGCCGACGTTGCTGAAGATCTGGTTGTGGTTGGCCCATGTCGGGTTGGAGAGGTAGACTGTCGGGTTGCCCTTGTAGAACCTGGCGAGGAAGAGGGCGCCCAGATGGCAGGCGCCCGTGCCGGAGATGGTCTGGACGGAGGTGACACGCTTCTCGGAGATGGCGGCTGACGAAGGCCCGAGGACGAGGTCGCGGGCTTTGGAGGTGAAGGAAGCAAGACCTGCAATGGGCAGGTATTCGTGGTTTAGGTCGGGATCATTGCGAATGATCTCATCGGCCTAGATGCAGCACAGAAAAGGCGTGTTAGCAGAGGAGTGGCCTGATGATCTCTGGATCCGGGGTAGCAGGGGAGAGAATGAGGGGACCCCAAGAATGCAATCAATCGCCTGCGAGGTTGCAGATGCAACACGGTCGTGCATATGAACCGCTCGGGGCTTTGCGTCTCGACATGTAGAATGGCACCATCAACTCGCGCTCACTAACCTTCTTGACAACTGGCAAAATCCAGGGCTTTGCGTTATCGTCTCGGTAGGCTCCGATTCCCTGGTGGTGAGGCGCTTGGTCAGCCAGACAGCTCCAACGTCGATGTGGAAGACTTCATTAGATGAACTCCAAGGGGGAGGGGTTGATGACGCACCAAATCGACCTTGTCCGGGCTCGTGTCTGCCCTGTAGGCTGCCATCAGACCAAACAGAGGGTCCTCTGGCGCCTGAGGGACGGCATCAGCTGGGAAGCTGGTTGTGAGTGCTGGGGAAGACATCTGGTTGGCGATGCTGCGTATCCTGTCGGTGGGGTTGGTCGGCGAGTTGTGGGCGTTGTAAGTCTGGGCCTTGGATTTGTCGCTGGTGTTGTTGGGCGAGGCAGGCATCCTTTAGAAGAGAGGGAGTGGTTATTATTGAACTGGACTTGAGAGGTATGCAGGCCAGCTCAGGAGGCAGTCAGGTAGGTAGGTACTCACTTGATCGACAGGGTAGCACGGGCAGGGAGGGTGCTGCAGGTAGGTGTTCACGGAGTGGGGTGGGGGGGAGGGATAGCGACAAGCAGCAGAGGGGTCAGAGGGGTCAGAGGGGCCCGTCCGGGGTAACAGGGGCCGGGGTAAAGGGATGGCGGGGGTCCTAACAGCCTGTTCGGTCGTGCTGTCCAGAACTGCGGTGATAATAAGAGACAGCTGAGACACAGAGCAGGCGAACCAGTCAGGAAACCCGTATTACCCAAGGCCCAGAGCTGAAAGTGATTCAAACTCCTCGCAGTGTAACAGTATTATTGATCACAACAGCAATTGTTTTGGTAAAAATGGCCGAAGCCCCGTCCCTCGTAGGCGCTCCAATGCCCGTTTCGAAACTGTTCCCTGATCTTGCCGAGTACGGAGTAAACTCCAGTGGCCGGGGCGGAGGGCGCAACAGGACAGTGATGTGAGAGGTTGATAGGTACCACCCCGCAGTGTGTAAAGGTAATGTGAAAGGGCAGAGACACCCACCCGCGTCACTTGGCACGAAAAAAAGGACCCACGGCACTGCGCATACACGAGTAAACGAGTCGCCAACAGACGAGATAAATAAATGCCGCACCAGGTCTGGTTCAGAACTGCCAAGGTGATGTGATGAGACCGCAGGTGAGGGAGGAGCGGAGGCACTCATAGGCACTCATGTTGATGCCTCGCCAACGCAGTAATAATAAAACATAGATTTTTTCAGTACGGAGCACTGTGGTAAACCTTATTATTTAGCAGTGGTGGTGTCAACCCAGGCAACCAAGTTCAGCAAATGCATGTGATTCCTGCTCGGCCCAACGGGATATCCCATCGGCTCCCGGCCGAGTTCCCGAGGTAAAGCGGTCCCGTGGGCCACCTGCTCACTCAACACCTAGGCAGACAACTACTGTAGCACGTCATCTGGATCACTTGTAGTCTGCCTAGGTAGGTATCAAGTAAAATCTTTCGGGCTGAGCATGCTCCATCTCTACCTAGGTACTTGGGTATGAACGTCCACACAAGCAGGAAGTGCTGCATCACCACAATGGACCACAAAAGTGTGTGTGTGTGTATCCCTAAGCCTCGTCGCTATGCTAATGCTATATAGTCATATTATCAAGTCCCATAGCACCAGAACCGTACACAGGGCGCTGGCCGCGTAAAAAGTCATGCGCGCCTGGCTGAACTTCTTCTGCGACGCCTTCTTGAGCTGCTTGTTTCCGCCCCCGACATTCTCCTCGGTCCTCTCCGCGTCGGTCACCAGCTGGTCGATGTGCGCCGACTGCACCGTCAGGTTGTCCGCCAGCATCTGCTGCAGCTCTGCGATCTCCATGATCGACTTTTCCACCGTCTTGACCTTATCCAGGGCGCTGTTGTAGTGCTTGAGCATGTCCTGGTTGTCCCGCTCAAACATCTGCTTCTGCTCGTCCGTGAGGTTGAGGTCCTCGTCTTGTCTCCTCCTCGATTCCTCCTCATCGGCTGGCAAGCCGGTTGTAGATGACCTTGGCGCAGAAGCCGAGCCTGCACTCGTGCTGTCAAAGCCAAACTCCTTGGCCAGCGAGGGCGGCAGCTGTGAGCTTCTGGCCTTGGCCAATATGCTCCTGTTCTTCTCCATCTCCCTCGCCAGCCTCGTCTCCATCATGCGACCCTGCAGCTTGGTCGTTGAGCCCAGCTTCTCCTTGAGGTAGCCAATGATCGTCCCCTTGTGCACGAACAGCTGCATCTCTAGTTTGATGGCAGCTGCGTGCTCCGGGCTCCTTGCGCCGTCGCCGTCCCCGCCTAGCGCACCGCCGGCAGCCCAGCCCGTCAGCGCTCGTAAGCCACGCCCGTGCCTGCGATTGATCTCCTTCATGGCTGCGTCGTGCCGTTTGGCCTCCTCGTCCTCTAGGATGCGGATTCGTAGGTTGAGCCGCTGTAGTGACTCCTTGGCCATCTTGTCGACTGCATTGCGGTCAGCATCGGTCAGATAGATCGGCTTGTCCTGCGCGCTCTTTCGGAGCTGTGTTTTGCGGGGGGCAGCTGTGGACAGGTAGGCTTGTCGGATCTGGGACAGTTCGCTGTGCAGGTTGACGATGTCGCGGTTGATGGAAGATGCCTCCTTGAGGTAGCTGTCGATTCGGTCGAGGTCTGGCAGGGCACCGCGGGTTGGGGAAGCAGACCGCGCCTTAAGCAGCTCATTGAAGGTGACGGTGACCTCCATTTTGAGCGTCTGCTTTTTGTTCTGCGGGCCAAAGAATAAGGGAACTGGAAAGTCGTGGCGAGACGAGATGTATGCAGGAGACTGTCTGCCTGTCAATCAAGCTGCGATGGGGACAGCAAACTGGCGCTGTTAGTGCAGTCAGTGTGTGGCTTGACAACACCAGCCACACCTGCTTCCGCAACCTCTATCTGGTCCTGCCGCATCGGCTCCGAAATGCACGAGATCTGCACGCCTCCTCGAACCCGACGTCTGAGCTAGGCCTGTTGACAACATTGCATGGGCAGCTGATGGGTTCGACAGACATAGCCTCGCATAGATTACAGCATAATTAAGAGTCGCACGAATCCGATCTGGTCAGCAGCTCGCCAGGAAACTCGCGTCCTGGAGTGGATATCATCAACCAACCCCACTGTGAGCCCTTGCAGCAACGGTTGAACCCGGCCATTGGCTTGCCAGCATGTGAAAACGGGCTGGGTCAGATGCTCACAGAATGCCATCTCACCAAAATATTGACGACCAGTCTCTTAAGTTCTAAAGTGCCGACTGGCCATCCAACAGGTTTGCAGCCGAGGAGACTTACTCACCGACAACATGATTCCAAGGTCTGTCGTGCTTGACCACCTCTCGTGCCCTCTAGGAACCTGCGAGTGACAAAAGATGGCCCGTTGTGGTCAACCTTTTGCGGTGCAGTGAGAGAGTTAATAAGGCAGTCGAGTCCACCGGGCGCCTGACTGCCCAGCCAGAGCCATCGATAATCAGTGTAACACTGCGCTGCCACCTCGATTAGCCGCGACGAGACGGGCCAAGGGAAAGTGCCGAAGCGGTTGTCCGGCAACGCCGTCTACGATTGGCCTGTCGGCTACGGTGCCGATACCGGACACCCTTGACGGCCATCAGACCGCTCGCCGTCGAGCGGGTCCTCCAGAGCCGAGTTGCAGAGTCGGTCCCACAGGGCACCAGGCACAGATCGTGGGCCGTGACTGACTGCTTTTTGCGCGCCAGGAACCATTCCAGCGAGACCAGCTGGCCGACGTAGCCAGTCCGGCCATCACGCCGGCGGGGATACGACCTGTCTGTCCCTGACCACTTGCATCTGATGGCTTGCCAAATGTTTGTGCCTTGCAAGCGGGGCAACTTACGGGCGACTTTTGCTCTCGGATTCCCTCCAGACAAGAGGTGCCGATCTGGCCTGTCACTGTCAGGGTGCCTGTCAGGGTGAGGTCGGACGGACTTCGACCGTGATGGAGAAGCTAACGGCAATAAGGCCCCGTGTGGTGGGCCCTGACCTCTTCTCCTGTCCTTCTTGCATTATTACGCATTCGACGGTGCCTTCGACTCGAGTCGCCCGGATTTCCTGTCTCTCAGTCCTTTTTCCCTTGTGGTTCTGGCCCTGTTCATCGCCGATAAAAAATCCCCACGAGAGTCTGGACTCTGCTGGGACTGTTGCGGCCTAGAACCCAATTTGTCGAGCAAGTGATTCAATCCCTTACATAGACTCTCTTGCTGCCCCATGAGTAGCCAGGATTGCTTTCTGTCCGTCTCACTTCTCTCACTGCCGGGACCAGAAAGGCCCTGCTCTGTCCTCGAGCCATGGCAATTGCTGGACTTTCTGAGCAGGGGAGGACCCCCTCCCTCGTTCCACCTAACCTCCCAGCATCTACTATTGATTCCCAAGCGACTGCCGGTCAGGATCCATCCGCCAGGCACACAAGCAATCAGCCCGCCGTTGATCTGTCCGGGGAAAGACCCGCAGACTCCCAAAAGGGGTTTACAGGCGCGGCGCCGAGCCATTCGGACTCTGAGGATCCCGAACCGGACCCGGAAGCCCTTACCCGAACGACTAGCGGCCCGGTCTACTGTAGGTGAAGCCCTGGGCCTGCTCTCTGTTGATTATTATGCTCGACACGCGAGAAATGCCCTACAAGCATATCCTCAAGACACATGGCTCTCGTCATGTCCTGCGAGACTTTGGAACTGTATTTACTAACCTACATTAATGTCCAGCCGTCTTCTCCAGTCGCATGAAAAAATGGATCATTGGCGTTGTGACCCTGACGTCTTTCATCTCGCCCTTGACAGCTGTATGAAGCACTCCGGACAGCATCGATGACGGTACCTAACAACTCTATTAGAATATTTACTTCCCGGCTCTGAACCCTATCGCCGAGGACTTGCACGTTTCTGTGAGCTTAATCAATCTCACTCTGACGACATACATGATCTTTCAGGTTAGTCTCCACGTCCGGATCCAGCATGGACTTAGCTCTATCAAGATTGCATCTCAATACTGAACTGTAGCCAGGGGATCGCACCAACCGTGTTCGGCGACTTTGGGGATATGGCCGGCCGCCGGCCGGCTTTTATTCTTGCTGTACTCATCTACATTGTCGGTAAGCTTTGGCACCGCATCATCCACCGGCTGTCAGAGACATCCTGACCAGTTCCAACCCCAGCAAATCTCGGCCTTGCCCTGCAAAACAATTATGCTGCCCTCTTGATCCTCCGGATGGTCCAAAGTGGTGGCAGCAGCGGCACGTTAGCCCTAGGGTATGCTGTCGTTGCTGATATAGCTACCAGCTCTGAGAGGGGCAAGTACATGGGTGTTGTTGGTGCGGGCATCAACGTTGGACCATCATTATCGTATGTAACCTCCACGCTCAACCCAACCAGTCTCCTTTGCAATGTTTGCTCCGAATTTGTGCCCCAGCGGCAGAAGACATTCTACACATTGCCGAGCATACCTTTCCTGGACCCCTTTTGCTAATCAGTCCCTTCGAACAGACCCGTGATCGGCGGCTTGCTATCGCAGTACCTCGGTTGGCGCGCCATATTTTGGTTTTGCTTCATCTTTGCCTGCCTCGTCTTTGTGCTCTACGCGCTGATGGTTCCGGAGACATGTCGCACCATTGTGGGCAATGGCTCGGTTACACCAACTGGTGTCAACATGACAGCAATCGCCTGGGTGTCTCAGAAACGGCGCCAGCGGAAACAGCAGAAGGAAGGCGGCGTCGCACAGAGTGTTGTCGTCCATCTCAACGAGGACGGCACCGTGCGACAAAAGCCAAAGCTCCGGTTCCCTAATCCTCTCCGAGCCCTGGCAGTTGTGTTCGACAAGGGTGTTGGCCTCATCATTCTCTACAACTCTGTGCTCTACCTCATGTTCATCACTTCCGTGGCAACATTGTCGACACAGTTCAAAGAAAAGTACGGTTATGATGACTTGGAGGTGGGCTTGTGTTACCTGCCATATGGGGCAGGTTGTTTCGCCGCAGCTGTAGGTCAGGGCTACATGCTGGACTGGTACTACCGCCGCATCGCCAAAAGGATCGGGTTCAGCATTGACAAGAAGCGCGGCGACGACCTGTCCAACTTTCCGATCGAGCAAGCGAGGATCATGCCTGCCTATATTTTCATCGGCGTCGGCATCGTGGCCGTTATCGTCTATGGCTGGGTCCTCGAGCTCCGGCCCTCGGTTGCAGCACCGCTGTGCCTGCATTTCGTCATAGGGCTCTGCATCACGGGCTCGTTCGGGATCCTGAACACGCTCATCGTGGACCTGAGCCCGGAGGCGCCGGCCACGGCGGTCGCGGCCAACAATTTTGTCCGCTGCGAGATGGGCGCCGCCGCGACGGCCGTCATCGACCTCATGATCTCGGGCATGGGAACGGGCTGGTGCTTCACCTTCTTCGCGCTTCTGGGCGTCGTCTGCCTCCCCATCCTGTGGGCGGAGGGCAAGTATGGGATACAGTGGAGGCAGGAGAAGAGGCTGAGGAGGGAGAAGAAGCTCATTGAGAAGCGGGACAGGAAAGAGCGCAAGGAGATGGAGAAGGCGGCTTCGGCCGTGCAGAGGGAAAGGCAACAGGATTCATGATAACGATCAATTGATACGGACAGGATTATGTACAGGGTGCTCAAGTGCAACATAGAATTTGTGTTCTGGCCCACAACTTTGGTTTTGAGATTAGCTTACATAGATTGATACCCAGGTATGTTACATACAAGTGTTTTCTGAATAGATTCAATAGTTGTGGAGCTAGACTTGCTAGTAGTATTCCTGCTTTTGGTGCAATGGTATTGGCTGGACAAATTGGACAGTGCCTGGCGCACATGGGATTCAGTAGTTTCACCTAGGTACCCTAGGGTAGGTAGTTTGAGGCAAGATGTCATTCTTGGCCGTGGCTTTTGCCATCATCCCTTGCCCTCTCTGCGCTTCACAACACGTGAATAGCGTTTAAACACTTGAGCAGGCTACTTGCCCCTGGGTGACTGTTACTCAAGAATGACAAGCTTCTCCATCTATTGATGATGGAACTTTGCCAAATTTCAAAGAACTTGTACCCTCAAGGCTGTTGCAGATAGATTGGAAAGGTAGTGCCCTAGCTGCGTTCATTGAAGATTTTGACGAGCATAAAACTGGTGTCCTTTCAAGGCTGCCCAACCTCAAGTGCTGACCACCTGGGCAATTTGGACTGGCGGTTGTTACACCTGCTAACTAGTGTAGACTTCTATACAATAAAAGAGGAGCACTTGCTCTCTCTTCTTCATCATTGCTAGAATTTCATTTATTTATTTCTGTCTCCTCATGTCAGCAGATACAGTCCAGTCTACAAGGAGTGTCTGTCAGCTTCTTGGTTACTTTCATGGAGTTAAACTAAACATTCAAGGCAACCCTTGGGAAGCTCTGAAGTAACAAGTAGACATTTAAACTAGACCGTAGCAGCCTTTGAGCTAAGGTATCTAATGCTGTAGATTCTTGGCAAGCTAATTAGAACTAAGTCATAATTCAGTCTAATTTGAAAACTTGTGCACATTTGTTCCTATGTAATTTCTCCTAATAAATGTTTTTAGTATCACACATGAGTCCTACTTCCCAGCCATTTACATATTTTAGTGTTGTTTCTAACTTATAGGACTCACATACATTTCTGCTCATGTATACCAGATAGTCAACTAGAGAAGAGTCTACTCTAGTCTAAAACAAAAATTGGCAGTAATGGCACCTTGACTGATTCCCGTGGAATATAAGGAAAAGGCTTGCTCATGTGGTACTCTGGAAACTGTCTCCTCTCTCTATCTCTCTCTCTCTCTCTCCCTTTCTCTTTCAACCACCATTACCATACCTGGCTATCACAACAAAAGCACACCATCACCTCATCCTTCTAACACTACCACTTGTATCATCCTAATTCTTGATACTCTTGAACAACAAAGGACACCAAGATGGTTCCAACATGCACCAACTCCTTTCGCCATTGGGCACAACACACCTATGGCCCTCGCTCAGAAACTTCTCTTACCATGGGCGACCTTGTCGAGCAACTGGTGCATGCAAAATACCCGAGGGCCTGCTCAACATCCGGTTCCACCGCCCCGTCTAAGCAACCACACCCTCAAGACACCACGAGCTCGAACGGCACTTCAAGCTTGTGTTTTGATGACACCTGGGGTACCGCCTCCTGTGGAATGATGACACCGAATACGACTCCGGTGTCATTCGCAACTGACCAGCTCGCTCAGCCTAGCGCTGCCACCAGCGGCCCGCTAATCACTTCTCTGCCCGAAACGCGGACTGACTACTCCAAAGACACCCGAGACCCTCCGTCTGGGATCTTGATGAAGCCGTACATGTACAGCCGGCTATCACGCATCGAGCAGCTCGAGTACCTGATCAGGTGGAAGATCATGGTCTTCCGTCAGCGACTGGGGGTTCCCTACATTTTTCGGAACATGCAGCTGTGGAACATCGACTGGGAGGAGCGGGGATGCCGGCGCACATTCTTCGAAAAGAATGGCGATGAGGCATACTTTGCCCGCTACATTAACAGCGACTACGTCGGACGTATGGACTTTCACTACATCCGCCCAGAGGAGGTGTATTGACGATCCAAGCGACAATGGCCGCCATGATTTTTTAATAAGCGGCATAATCATTATTCTAGACTGACGATCATATATACCCTAGGGTAGGGCAGACACTATGAAAGAGACTTATTAGTCGGCCGGGGCAGTGGAAGGGGGCTCTAAAGGTGTATGTATCTGTTAACCTAAAGAAATGTCACAGCACAAGAAAGCCTATCGCACTAGATGACACCTCTAAAAGAGGAACGTTGTATTACCGAGAGTAATACCGTAGCTTACACTTATATAGTAATTACCATAATAAGAAAGAGTACCTAGGTATTATAGAATAGTAAGGAACGCTTAGTTCTATTAGCCTATTCTAGATATCTAGCTTAGAGATTAACCCTATTTATATACTCGCTAGTATACGTGAATAGATTACCTATATTAATAATTAATATAGTTTAAAATATTCTAATATCCTTTAAGCTATTTTTTAAAATCGGTTATAAATATAAGAAATACTTTAGTATAAAAACTTTGATATATATAAAGTAAAAAGTACTAGTTATAAGTTATAAAAGAAATATATATCTAGAAGTTAAAACCTTAATTTAGTAAAGAAATATTTTTTAATATATAAATAAAAAGCTTTAAAAGTTATTATTATAATAAGTTAAATGCTTATATATTATAGTTATATAAATTATAATTTATAACTAGTTATATTTATTACATTTATATATATATTAGCTATATCGTTAGAGTCTTATAAAATAGTATTATTAAAGCTACTAAATTTATTAAAATAAAGTAAATTTATTTCTTTATAAGTTTATCTTAGTATATATTATATAATTATATAAGTAACTCTAGTAAGTAAACCTTATTATTTATTATACTATTAAGAGAAAACATCCAATTAATTTTATATATACTATAATATTTATAGTAATAACTTTAGGTAAGCTTAGCTGTACTACTATTAATAACGTTGTTTGACAGCAAAGCCAAGGGCGGCTGACGAAAGCGGAAAGACTTTCTAGAACCACACCAACATCAACCTACAACACCACATGCAGACAACGCTGAACTCGATGGCTGCATCTCCACCCATCTCTTTTCTGGCGCGGACACCATGTACTGCGCCAATCTCTACCCCTACCGAGCCTCGACAACCTCGGGTCCGTATCCGGCATCCCGGCTATGCGACCAACAACGTCCTACTGAGAATGCCTGCGATCGACGACATGGAGTCCAGCGTGCCTCCACGGTCCACAACATCGTCTAGGGCGGGCCAGTTGCAACGCGATTCGGCGACTCCTCGAACTACCTTTGGTCTCCATCACCGGACAGCACTGACAGCAGGCGCCATCATCGCGAACAACACTTTTGACCGAGCCTACTTCACTCACGACCAAGCTGGGACAAACCGAGTCGAGGTTCCTCTCGATGGCGTACTCGAGCCGGGAGACTACTGGCTACAACTGAGGGAAGAAAAGCCACCGTCTCCGGAAGCTAATCAAACCACAGACACGTCAAGTCCAGGAGACGAGGCCGGAGAAGCTGCGTCCATGACACTCGACAGTTCCATGCCTCCGCCGCCGCAGCCTCCAGCGCTCACACAATCAGCTCCGGCCGACTCCCAAAGCAGAGGCATCAAATGCGAGCCATATCCTATTGTCCCGTCGTTCAAAGATTGGTGGTTTCCCCATAATAGGTTACCTTCGGAGTGGAAGACCACTCACCACCCCCCGAGCCCATTGCAACGGTCTTCGACCCAGCCGACAAATCTCTCACCTACACACACATCACGAAGTCGCTGCTGCATCACGGATATGCTCATGGGAACTAATAGATGTCATGTGATACCTTCAAAGCAGAGCGACTGGTTCGGTATGAATGGAATGCGCGAGTATGCCTTAGGTTTGACCGGAAACATCGACGACGAAGCTAATATAGTCTAATTATTTATTTAAAAATAAAATATAATAAATAACTATAACATAGTTTACTTTTTTAATTTAAACTAAAAAGTATTTATAAAAATAAGATTTTATTAAAGATAATACTTTTTAATAAGCTATATTATATTTTAATTTTTTACTAAAGAAAATAGTTAAATTACTAGCTATAATATTTTAATTAAAATAGAAGTAAAGTAATACTATTATAAATAGCTTTTTATACTTTTTTATAACTTATACTCTTTTAAATTAAGGTATTAATATTAATAACTTATAAGCTATATAAGTTTTAAATTAATAAGACTTAAATTCCTTTTTACTAGCTTAATATAGAGATAAGTTTATAGAAGGACTATTTATATATAGAATAGGTAGCTAGGTATACTTAGCTACCTAGACTTCGTTTTAGGGTCTAGAATTCCCCTAAGTCTATAAGTCAATGGATACATAGACCCTGGTTTCTAGTACTCTGCCCCTCTGCTGCTCTGTTGACGGGGACTTTGGCTGACGACGACTCCGAGCGGCCCCACTACCGGGACCGGCAGGGCGGGAGCTCCCGCTTGTACACCTGCCCCAGGAGAGCAAACGTTATTCTTCTAAGTGATCAATCCACTAATCTATATTAAATAGAACCGTCATATTTTCTCGCAGCTAGCTTCTATAGTAGGGAGACTTTAGCAGGCATATTGACTTTCAAGGCATTAAAATAAGGTATATCAATTTCTAAGGTACCTTCCCTGAATTACACGTGTCGTTCGTTGTGTGGAGCCGTTGTGGATTTGGTGGGTTAGTACTGGCAACAATAGCATTTGCTTCCCTGGGGCAGGTGTAGAAGCACCCCTGTCGTCGAGCAAGTGACCCGAGGTGGCATTGAAAAAGTGCAGCGTCTGAACGGCCGACCGCACCAACAGCCAGCCCGTACCGGGGCTACGATCAGTTGACAGCTTGCTGCCTCTCCGTCTCGCTGCGACTCCCCTCGTCGTCCTCTGCCTTGGCCTCGGCCTCCCCTCGACCACTCCAATTGGCAATGAAGGGCCATGTAGCTGCTGCTCGGCCTTTGTTGCGGCCTGGCTATACCACCTTCTTCCTCAAGCAGCTCACTGGCCCAACAGCACCAGCGTCACTGTCGATATCCGCCTCCGCCATCCTCGGCCTGACCAGTAGTAGCAGCAGTTCTCGAGCGCAGCTACTGTCCCTGCAGACACAATGTAGACTGCACAGTCGACTCCGTCTTTACTCTACCAACCAAACACCAACACCACAAAAACCACCACCACCACCGCCCCATTCAGACCAAAATGCGAGCCCCAAGGAGCAGGCCAAGGAGCCGTCCGAACCAGAACTAGAACCAGCCCAGCCCTCCTCGTCCCCAGAGGGTACCTCCCCAGAGAGTACCTCCTCAGCCACACAAACAAACCCCTCGAGACCGAGCCCCGAGCTGCCCTCGCAGACCGACTCCCGCCGCTCGGCAGCCTCCCAGAACTTCTCCCACTTCATGGACAACCTGCAGTCGCGCGTGCTGGTGGCCTCGCAGACGCTCAACGACTTGACGGGGTACAGCGCCATCGAGGCGATCAAGGCCTCCAACGCCACGCTCGAGGCCGACCTCGCGCGGGCCCAGGCCGACCTCAAGCGGGCGCGCCAGCACTACAAGGCCGTCAACGCCCGCCGGGCCTCGACCCAGCGCGAGGTCACCACCCTGCTGGCCCGCAAGGACACCTGGGCCCCTCCCGACCTCGAGCGCTTCACCACCATGTACCGCCAGGACCACGAGCTCGAGGCCGAGGTCGCCGACGCCTCCACCGCCCTCACCGAGGCGGAGGCCGACGAGGCCCGCCTCAGCCAGGCCCTCAACAGCGGCATCCTGCGCCGCTACCACGAGGAGCAGATCTGGAGCGACCGCATCCGTCGCCAGTCCACCTGGGGCACCTGGGGCCTCATGGGCGTTAATATCCTGCTGTTTATTGTCCTGCAGTTCGTCGCTGAGCCCTGGAAGCGCAAGAGGCTCATGAACGGTATCGCCGCCGAGGAGAAGGCCGCCCTCGACGCCGTCCGTAGGGAGCTAGAGGAGGTCAGGGGCGCCTTGACCAGGAGGGAGGAGACTGATGCCGCCGCCGCCGCAGCAGCAGCAGCAGCAGCAGCAGCAACAGCAGCAGCCGCTGCTGCTGCGGTCGTCGAGGACGTCGGTGTTGAGGCTGTCCCCGTGGCGTCACTGCCGGCCGCGGAGGCGCCGAAGGTCCCGAGCCTGCCGGCACTATCGTGGAAGGAGTTCCTGTCGGACCCCAGCCTGTGGCGGCCCGCGCTCGAGGACCTGTACAGTGAGAGGATGATAGATCTGCGCATGAGGGATGTCTCCCTCATTGCCCTAGAGGCTGCCGTGACGGGCGCCGTGGCCGTGGCCGGCGTCGCGACCGTGTTGGCCCGCCAGCGCTGAGGTCTGCACCGAGCAGTTAGAAGAGAAAGGACAAGGGCTGTAAAATCATTGTATAAAGACTGGCTGACTCACCGTCCACGATTCTCTCGTGCAGACGTGTTCATGGACTGGCGCATTTGAGTAGTGGGGATGAAATGCGGACTCGTTCTGTGTGTGCGCCCTGGTCTCTACATCCAAAATCATGCATCAAGATACTGTCCAATACCAATGGAAAGCAGGCAGGGGGGTCAAGGGCCAAGTGTCAAACATGCCTTCATCAATAATACCCAATCTCGTTTGGGAATCTCCTCTTTGTTTCCATGCTCTATTAAAGTAGGCTGTCTAGCCATCGCCCGCTCAACGAACTCTCGTCGTCAAATACGTGACCATCATTTCTACAGTGTCTAACATCCAGCCCAATGCGCTGCTGATGCGTCGTAGGCTCCAGCGTCGAGGTGCGTGATCTTCAAGCACTGGGGTGCGCACGAAAAGAAAGAACACCGCGCTTGGCCTCGCCCGGCTATTAATAGACCTTAATATATATATAACCAGCCTTTCGTGGCCCGCACATCCTGGCAAGTGCGGCTACATGCCAACCGAGGGCTCCACCCAAGCCAACTGCAGCCGTCCTTGTTCGCCACTCGGGCACCAACACATTGATCATTGTGCTTCCTCGTTTACTCAAAATCGGCGGTATAGGAGAAACCACGGAACTCTTCCTGCATGGCTTGTGACAACACTGAAATCCAATTAGTACAGGGACACATACGGTAGTGACCAAGAAAAGGGACAGGTGCGTACCTGATTGGACTGGGGTGAGAACTGGAGTAACACTTGTGAACTCGGAGTCAAAGTTGCTAGTATCGGTTGCGCTCTTGATCTGAGGCAAGAAAGGAGGCGCCACGCGCTTGTGGTAGATGTCGTCCCAGTTGATGTTCCGGAAGAAGGGCTGGCTCATGACCTCCTGCGCATCAGTGGGGCCGCTTCCCAGTCGCTGGTCAGGCTCTCGGATGAGCAGCTTCTGTAGGATAGATACCGAGTCCCTAGGCATGTGAATAGGATACAGAGGTTCATCTGCCAAGATAGCGTCGTAAATTTCGTCTTCGTCTTCACCGCGGAATGGAGACTGCTGCAGAAGCATCTGGTAAATAAGAACGCCAAAGGCCCACCAGTCCACAGCGCGTCCGTATTTCTTATCCAAAAGAATCTATTCAACGTCAGTACGGCGCCGATAACAAAATCCGCAGCATTACACACCTCGGGCGCCATGAACTCGGGAGTGCCACAGAACGTGCTCGTTGTGGAGCCAAACCACATGTCTTCCTTGCAGAGACCGTAGTCGGCAATCTTGATGTGACCGTCAAGAGTGAGGAGAATGTTATCGAGCTTCAAGTCTCGATAAACAACCCCATTTTCGTGGAAATACTTGAGAGCCAAGCAGACCTCAGCAGCATAGAACCTGATTGATTGTCAGCATGTTTCGAGATAGTCGCGGGAAAGGGGAAAGGCCTTCTTACTGGGCACGCTTGGTTCCAAACTGCCCGCGCTGGATGTGAAGCATCAAATCACCACCGCTGATGTACTCCATCACAAAGTAGACTCTTGTCTCGGTCTGGAAACATGCGTGCAGGTTGGTCAAGAAAGGATGCCGTTCGCGGTTAGCAATCAAGAAAACGCGCTTTTCGGATCGGATGCTTTCCACTTCGTCGTTTTCGATAATAAATTCCTTCTTAAGCACCTTGATAGCGTAAAGCTTCCTTGATCTCTTTGTCTCCGCCAGCATGACCTTTCCGAAGTTACCTTTTCCAAGAACCGCAAGGAAGTTGAAGTGGTCCAAACCAATACGCATACCGGTACCAGGGTCGGTAGCTGATGGAAGGGGCTTCTTGACCGGAGCCGAGGAGGTTGTGGAGGTGGGCGAGGGCCCAAAGGGTTCCGGCTGCGGTTTCGGCGCAGCGATTGGCTGCTGGTAAGGCTGCTGCGGCTGGGCTTGGACGGGTGGTCGCTGCTGCTGCACGGGAGGCTGCTGAGCATACTGGTTGACATTGGCATAATCGGCTGGGTTGTATCTCCGACCCTGCGTGGGGCTGCCATGCTGCGGAGAAGCGTACGGGTCCTCTTGCCCTGGTTGGGACTGTCCGTAACTATCCTGGCGAGCCACGTAGTCCTGCTGCCCGCCCTGCTGCGGCCGCGGGGACTGAGTCCCAACTGCTCCGCTCATTGCCATCGTTGCCGCAGCCGCGGCATCCGCTGAGCTCGACATGCGGCTGGTTCCAGGCCGGTCCGGTGAGGGCTGGCCATAGGTTCTCCTGGCTGCCTCGGCAGCTTCAGGAGATACCGTGTTGAATGAGCCCCCGCTCGTGCGGTCGTAAAGGGTCGAAGCTTGGGAAGCCCCAGGACTGGTTGTACCTGAACGCAGTGTCCTCTCGCTCATGGATGGCCTCTGAGATTGGCGCTGCTTCTGGGACCTCATGCCCTCAAGAATTTGGTTTGCAGTAGTCATGGACATGCCGCAGAAGTCTGGTACCAAATGCACACATTGCGCGTGAGCAGTGAGAGCGCATTCTACAGCAACATCGTGTTAGTGAACGGAACCAGAATGGGGAATGGAAACAACACGTGCCTGTGCATTTCCGACAGTTTTTCCTTCCAAAAGGCAGTAGGTAGCCACAGTGGCAGCACCAATTGGCAGTGATATTCGAGAAGCCCTGGAATCTGTGGGGAATTCTGTGGTTGATCTTCTCTTCCTCGGGGTCGGTCTCTGCGTTCGACTTGCTGATGCACTTGGTCACGACATTAGTGTAACATTTCGTGTGGCAAGTGTACTTGCAGTCCTCGCACTGCATGCCCGCCGAGTACTTGAGAAAGTCGGCACAGTAGGCGCAACGCATGATGTTGTAGAACTGCCGTGACACAAACTTGTGCCCGTACATCTCGTGAACCTCCTCCTTGCGTTGACGGACGGCACCTTTTCGACCAAGGCCGACGTCAAACTTTTGTGTGTTGTTGGTCTGCTTGATAAAGTTGAAGTTCAACATGATCTGACCGGTAGGCTCGAGGTTGAACCAACCATCAATAGGCTGGTTCACCGCTTGTGCTGGAGCTTGCGGCGGCGGGTAGGTGGCCTGGGCACTTTGATATCCGGGTGACGTCGGAGGAGGGCCGAACTGAGGCTGCGGTTGCTGCGGATTCTGTGGGAATTGCGACGGAGGCTTGGAGCTGGCCATCCTATCGGCTGACACCCATCCTGAGTTGTTAATCTCCGCCTCAATCCTCTTTCGACGCAGCTCTTCCGCGATGTCGGATATCCTGACCCAGAGCAAGCCGATGGGGAGAGCGTGCTCCCCAGGCTTGTCGTACACCGTCAATTCGATCTCGTTTGCCTTGTCGACGTCGATGTTGTGATACTCGGCCTCCCAGCGGTCATTTCGCGTAGCTCTCGTCCGTGCAACAACTGCGTCCTCTACCTTAACGGCGACAAAAGTGTCGGGGGTTCGAGCAAAGCGTCCAGTTGGGGCGTGGTCGACATCCTTCACAGCAACGACTCTGATGGTGAGCTGGCCGGACAGTGGCTTCCGCAAGTTTGGCATGTTGATACTGTCATCTAGAGAGGGCGCATGTCAGCGAAAGCAAGGAAGGATTTGGGAGTAGTAAGTTACGAACCATCCGAGTTTTCAGCGCTGTCAGTGTCGATGTGCAACTCTTCGTACCTCTTCAGAGCTTGCTTGAGGAGAGTAATCTTTTGCCTGCTCTCGACTTTCCGGGCTGCGGCATCGGCACGGCTCTTCTTGTCACCTTCCATCTGGTACAGCTGTACCATCTTCTCCACGCCCTTCAGGTACTGCTCCTCGACATTCAATTTGAATTGGATCTGAGAAAGCATGAGCTGGATGCGGGGCCCAAGGTAGGGCGTATCATATTTGATCAGATCTAAGAACATCACGGGGCGTCAGCATTAGGAGCTCAGCTATAGTGAGACGGAGATAAGTTTGTTTTCCGACAGGAGGGACGTACCAAGCTTGGTGAAGTTGGGGCGAGTCTTGGGGCCCGAAGAAGCGGGACCGGGTGGTGCAAACGGGTGACTGGGAGGCATCAAGTCGCCGTGGCCGCCGATCTGACTGAACTGGGTCTCGCCGCCAGAAGTTGCATGACCGGACGCATCCTTGGGCGGAGGCGTGGGAGGGGCTTCCGAGTCGGGGCGCGTGCCGTGATGTCTTGAGCTGGAGCTTCCGGAACCTATGTCCATGCCCTGCATGCCCCGACGCAGCTGAAGCTCCTTAAGCTTCTCCTCGAAGAACTCGAGATTCCGCTTGCCCTCGCGCATCTGGGTGTCGAGCTTTGAGCGGACCGTGTCATTGTTTGTTTGCTGTCGCATGAGGTTTGCGGCCTGGATCAGCGACTTCTCACGCTCGATCTTCTTGTAGACCTCCATTATCTTGTCTTCGTCGGCCATGGCGGCGGTGTTGTGCTGCGCGAGCAGGCGCGCAGTGCAGAGAAGAGCAGGATACGGGGTGGAAGGGGATGTGGTGGCCTAGGAGAGAGCGGAGAGCGGAGAGCGGAGGACGGAGGGCGAGGTGGCTCGTCGCTGGCTCGTTAGATAGATGAGCTGGGTGGTGGGTTTGGTGGGTTGTTGTTTTGAACGGGCGGGTGGATGAATGGAGAGGTGACGGGTAGATTGAGCGTGTCGCCCCACGCGACACGACGGTAGAGGGAGGTTGTTGTCGCAGTCCACGGGGGAGTCTCGCGGGTTGGTGAAGATTTGACTAGCACAGCCAAACTGCCAGACTGGTCGTGCCCGACTGGGAACGAGTGCGGGCGCAGATGCAGTTGCAGTCCCCACGGAACCGCCCACGACTCCACCCCCTACCCTGGGCTGTGTGTGTGTGTGTGTGTGTCCCACAGCCACCGGCTCTGTTCTGTCCACTGCTGCCACACGGGTTCGGTTGGGTTCCAAGGCTCGCCCGACCGCTAGCAGTAGAGTAGCATCAGCTCACGTAAAGAGACGATCTTGTTCAGACCTGGTGAAGGATGTGGGGCCGACAATCTGAAGTCTGGGTGGGGATATGATCCAGTGGGAGATAGACAGACTCTGGACAGACAGGTGAGGTTGTGTATGTTTGCGGTGCGTGGGAAAATGTTGAAAGGGCAATGTCGTCAGTGCTTCTGGCACGGGGAGAGATAGGATAGTGGATGAATGGACGAATGGACGAATGGCTCGCCGTGTTGGAAGTTCAATGGCGGGGTTTGTGTTCCGCACGTATCGGCCTGCCTCAGCACCTAGCCAGTGCCAGCACCCAGCAGCTCAATCAACGGTACGGTTGGTTGGCTCATCCACGCAATGAAACAGGCAAGCAGTCAACCTGACAGGTAGTCAGTCCTATTTGTGATACCTACTTAGTACCTAAGTAGGTGGGGTTGGATACCTAGGTACTGCGAAGAAAGCTCCTCACGGGGAGGGGCTACGGCAAGCATGGGGGGGGGGGGTTGTACAGTAGTGAGAGGGGGAAAGAGACAAGAAAGCGACAGGCCAGAATAAGTGACAAGTCATCAAGTGGCAACAGGTACCACCATTGTAGGGGGACACAGCATCAGAGCATTCGGCTTATTACTGAGAGCGGCTGGGGAGGGCGGGGCTGGACGGGCTGGGGAGAGGAGGGGCGAGGGGGCAGGATTCCTAGGCTTGGATAATTGCTCCCCTGCACAGCAACAAACAACCTTGGGAACATACCCAGGTATGAACATGATGACCACGATTTGCCCAATTATTATACCCAATTGATGCGATCCTGGAGACAGCCACGGCAACTGACAGCTGAGATGGGCTGGACTGCCTGACTGCGCGACAGAGGGGACACTGTGGCAAAACAACAAGGCTTAACCGGTTAAAGAAAGTTGACCCAATCCGTACCAGAAATGCCAAAGCACAGCCCAAACACCTCATATCTTGTTAACATCCTGATACCCAATGACGGTACAGGAGGAGATATGTTACCCAACAGGCGAGGCCATCGTCGTCGTCATCCAAACACTGCCAACACACCTCGTCCTGCTTGTGTCCCTCCCCCCGCGGCCAAGACGAGAGAGATCAACCACTCAACACGTACCGAGTACACCCCATTTGCGTATCACCATGCAGGCCCGCATGAATTGCGCAGTACGGGAGCTTCCTTCCCGTCGCTCCCTATTCCCCGGTCCAGGGGCCCCCCTATCGACTGGTCAACCTCGGACATTGTCTAGCCAGTCAGCCAGTCAGCCAGTCAGCCCCTCCATCTTCAGCCGGCCCGGCCGCCTGGTTGATTTATTAGTCTAGGACTTTTGCCCTGCCCTACCGATGTGTAACGGCGCAGATCCCGTCCAGGACTTTTCTGCCCCTACAACCCTTGGCTCTCTTCCCACGGGTTGTTTGGGTCATCGTCATCGTGTGTCCGAGACAGCAACCGTTCACCAGCCTATCCAAACTACCGGGAATTGGTCTGGTTCTAGATCTGCCAATCCGACACTAATGATAATTACAAAGCATTATTCATGGTCCGGGTGTCCTAGTGCTAATTAGGACAGTCTAGGCATGTGTTAAAACCATGTGATCAGGCCCTCGGTTGATTTGGAAACTTGAGGTTGATCACAGCTTTTGCTACCCGTAGACCCTTGCCCAATTCTGTGATTTCCGTCGACTACAAGTCAAGTAGAGGCCGGGTGTTCCAGCCATTCTGTGTTCCCTGCTCAAGTGGCGCCTTTATTAGCACTCGAGGTGCTTCCGCATTTCGCCACGTATCGCCGTGGACGAACTTTTGCATCTGCGCCAGGCTCGCCTCAGTAACATGTGATAACAGCATTGCAACCAGTACTGATCTATAAATCATGCCCCAGGCCAATCCTCAAAAAGTGGGTGATACAGCATGGGAACCTCGAATTCTTGCATCCTGAAGTCCATCTTCTCGGTTCACTCCCGTAGTACAGTCTCTGCTTTTACCATAGTCACTTTGAGGCAAGACGCAAATTCACATTCGACTCGAGCCACTTGCATGTATGTACTACTTGAAGTAGTTATGCGTAATTCCGAGAGATAGTGAACCACCATTGCTACTCTAACAACAATTAATGTATATTGTTAAAGAGCTGTCTAGACCTCAGCTTTGCGCCCCAATATAATCTTGGAGACGACCCCGACCTTGCTCTTCTCTAAAATGTTTTAGTGTTGGCACGAGACACAGGCACTCTGGCGAAGAGACCGTGGTCCAAGCTAACGAAATAAAGTTGACCGTCGCAAGCCTGAACCTTTCTCGTTCACGCCCAGACCCAAAGCCCTTGGTAAATGGGGCCATCTCGCGGATAACAGTACTCACCACTTTGGTCTCGATATTTCATCAGGTAGCATCCCTCCCAAGCTGGGCGATTTCCCAGAGAGCGGTAACGCTGAATATATTGGAAACTGGTAGTGGTGGGTGGTCGCCTTAAGGAGACAGCGCTTTACAACCTCGGCGAAGCAACCAATGTGGCAAAGATGTCGGACTTGCTCCGAGCGAAGGACGAGATTCCCTAGAGGTCCGGGTTTCTAGTCTCAATTACAAGTGGATACTTAACTAAGTAGCCCCGGATGTAAGTCTTGCAATCTTAGGAACCCTTAGCAGGCCAACACCAACTTTTAATATCAACGTGCGTTTGTTTAGTACATTCATGACTTCGGGATAAGGTGTCCAAGTCCGAGATATAGACTTTATACTTAAGTAGCAGTGGGTTCCGGAGATCCACTAAAGACGGCGACATCAGGTAAAATGCTTTGCACTTATGGGCTACCTGCGTAATGTGGGACAAAAATACAACATTGAATTACCAGATGTGAAATTCATTAGTCTTCCATCTTTTCTGTTCGCGCGGATAGGGTTGCCTTGGCCGACCCCCTCGGGGCTGGATCAATGATTCTTACCCTAGCGGCTGCATTCTGTACATCCTACGGAGTGGTTCAAGGTAACTCAGGAAGATAAGGCTGTGTCCAATACTTCATCCGGACAACTGCAAATGAATCGTGTCGATTCAAAAAGTTTCTAATTAATAGCTTGATGGTGTCTCATTCAATGATACGTACTCTGCCTCACTTTAGCGAGATACACACTTGCGGAGGAGAAGGTGATTTCCGAGCACTGAGCAGGCCGAATTCAAATATAATTATACCTACCCTAGGGTACATATGTGTAGGTATGTGCCAGTGTACCTAGGTAGGTTGGAAAATTTTGCGCAAATAGTTCCGTTGGATGATTCATGAATTGCAGATTCAATTTCCTCATGTCAAGATGATTCAATAATTGGCAAGAAAACTTAGGAGCCGCGCTCTCCCGATGTCAGGGTGCTTATCCAGAAACATCCCTCATGCCAGTACATATGCAGGATTCTCATGCCCCAGGTGCTGTAAACCGAGAATATCATCTGATTCTCTCCATTATGCAAAGTCCTGGACCTTGTCACTAATAATGTTGGTGATGAACACATCAATGATGCAGTGCTACTCAAATAGTGTCTGGTGTGCTCGGGTACATGGACATTCACTGTGCGTCTAGATTAGGGTCAGCATAAATGGACGGACAGATCAAACCCTCCCTCGCTGCGCTGTGAATCGCTGTGACCACGAAAACGCTGCAAATGAGGTCAACCAGTTGACATCCATGGATTGATTGCGACTCAGACCCCCCACTCAGGATCCCAGCCCACTCATGATTGAGGAATGTGCTTCGGGAGCACATGTGTCATCCGAATCACAATGGGGGTCACTACCTAGGTATTCGATCATGGTCGGTATGAATAGCTGAGGAAAATGTGACAGCAGTGTTGAGAAACCATGAATATGGTTTCTAAAGCTATAAATACCTACACAGGTCCTGCTTCATAGCCATTTTGGGTTGTTGAGAGATGGGCCTTGGTGACTGCTTTCATTCTGAACCTCTCCAGGACTCCTGAGTCTTTGAAATTGAAATTCATGAAAAGTAACACCAGATCGAAGATGAGTTGCGAAATATGGCTCACAGACGGTATCTCCCAAGCTTGCGAAAGGGCAATGTCATGTGCGATCATGTGGCTTGTCTGGAATGGAAGGCCGTACCCACCAGGAATTTAAACAATGATATCGAGCTTCGATTGGTCTGATAGTTGTGTCTGTAGGTGTTGCCCAACCTCCTAGCTGCTCTGTGAGACTTGTGGCTTCAAATTTTAAGGGAGAATTCCTCCGCTGGGCCATTCATTGCAGTTGGCAGTTCGCTTTCTGTAAGAGTCTGATCACTTGTGCCCTTCAACCGGCAATCAGCGACATTTTCCAAAACAAGTCGGCAAGGGATAGAATACCTAGGTACATTTTGTATCACTGATACAAGCATACGTCAAGAAGAGCTACTGGATTAGAGCTTAATCAAATGTCCATTATTTTTAATTAAAACCCGAAGGTCGTAGAAAAACCTCAAGTATCCCCGAATCTTTGACATCAACACCCACTCAAAGTGTCCCTCCACTCTCTGCGATTAATTTCGAGTTCAACACCACCAAAGAAAAGGACACTACAAAGAACACATCCACTCACAATGCTCAAAATCATTCTAATTCTTTTTCACGCCTCTAAACTCATCCTGGGTGAACACCAGCCGCTGGACGAAATTCAACACGCTGAGAGCGATACCGTACCTACAGACGGGTTTTACTTCGGGTACGGATCTAATCTTGACAATTTTGACGACGTGGTCAGCCGCGGGTTAATCAACTTTGCGGAGTTGGGCCGCTATGGGGCGGTTGAATATACTGGTTTAGGTAGGTTGCTAACGTTTCCCATCCTCTCCTACTTGAGTACCGAGATCATTCCCTTCCACCATGTGCTGGGCTGACTCGTGCCCAAAGGTGTCGCGAAAGCGTCGGAGTTATCCAAGATTCTGGGAATAGTCCCCAAGAGTATGCCAAATACTCTCTACTACGGGCCCGGCGCTGTCAACGGCCTGTTGTCATCAAACAAGCAAGCGAAGATCTTTTCTTCATGCCCACCTGGGCCGTGTTTTGAAGTGGACTTCAAATCTTTCAGACCTCGTTCATTCTGGTTCGGCTGCCTGGCGCTCTCTGCGAAACCGGTTCCTTGCACAGTCACGGTTACCACCTACCAGTGGATGGGCTCGTTGCCTGTGGCAACACAAGTGTTCAGATTTGAGCCAAATCTGACTGCTCTGAGCTCTAACATGACCAAAGCAGTTTTTTCTGATGATTTCCCCTTGCAGAGTTTCAGCCTCGTTTTCACTACGGTTACTGAGCCACTCGATGTCCTCGGTGTGACACTCTTGGATGATTTCGCATACGACTGGGAGATGTCTGATGGTGCCACCTAATTAGGTGCATCAGAAGAGCGTCTCTATAGCTTCCAGGCAGACTGGTTGTTTTCTGGTGGAACTGGCAATTCGTGTGAACTGTGGGGTGTGTGAGAGGAAGACCTCGAGAATTTGAGAGAGTCAGCTTTTGCCTTTTTGAAAAAACGCTTCTATACTTTGTCACTTTTCAGTTTTCTGTCCTCACCCAACCCTTGGGAAGTCTTGAAATATAGGAATTCTCACTGGAGAAGTGTGCACTCGATTTTACACAGTAGTGTTAATCCAGTTGCTAAAAAGTCTGTCTTACAGCTCGAGTACTTTTCAACTGTGTTGCAAGTGTAGCATCCTAAGTTGATGGCACCTGGGATGCAAGTGTGAGCACCTGGGTACTTGAGCTTTGGCCGTCTTGCACCGACACCGACCACGCCCTCTACCACTCTTTTCAAAACTCCTGGATGTCTGTCTTCCTCCCAAGACGCGTTGCTTTTTTTTCAAACAGGAAGTCCAAAAGAAATATCATTCATTGTATGCAAATTCAGGCTCGCGCAGTCTGGTAGTACACTTTAGACTTTAATCAAGTTCTCATGGTAATTTTTGACCCGACAAGGAAACACTAGAAGACTCTCGTGGATAGAAAATTCTCATGTCTTTGGCGTGGATATTAATTTCCTTGGAAGTGTGGAGTGGGAAAGATGCTGTTGTGTCTATAATTAGATCTGCATGTGAGCCCGGCCCCTGGACTGGACTCCGACGCTGCGGCACTCAACACTGAAATTTAACTTTCGTCTGAAGCGCCACGCGTTGTCAGGAGAAAGCTTACAGCGGTCACAACAATGCTGTGTGAGGCTGTCCCAGGTTTCAGGAACCTTGGAAGTACTCTTGGTTACTTGGCATGTGCAGATTACTACTCTGAATAGGGGCTTCAGGGCTCGGATTGTCGGTAGGTTCTAAACGTACGTACATCGTATATAGGTCTAGTAGTATTATTATTAGTTAGGTTATATTCTCTAGCTAAAGGCCCTTAAGTAAGAGGGGCCTACTTATAGTAGTCTAGGTTACTAGGTTACTTCTACTAATAATACTTATAACTTTTCTTTTATTAAAACTAAAGTAATATATAGGATATCTACCTAATAGTAATAGCTTTACCCTTTTTATAGTATAGTAATCTATCCTTATAGTAATAATATTAAATACTTCTTTATAATAAAAATTCTAAAAATTCTACCCTATACTTTAGTCTTTATCCTTTAAAGGTTCTATTTATAGTAATAGTTATAAAGGTTTATACTTCTTTATCTTTACCCTCCTCCTCTAAAAGCTTCTAAATCTCCTTATTAATCTTCTAAATATCCTTATTAGTAGTATTATAGTTAATATACTAGTATTTTACTAACCTCTCTCTTTTTACTTTAAAGATAAAAGCTAGATTTACCCTTATATTTACTATAGCCCTTTCTTCTACTTTAACCTTTTTTATTAAGGGAATATTATTAAAAAAGAAAGTAAAGCCTTTCTTTAAAATACTCTTTAGTATAATAGTTATACTTAAAACCTTCTACTTTAGCTTTTATATTATAATAGTTATACTTAAAGCCTTTTACTTTAGCTTCTTTTAAATAAACTACTAGATATTAATAATACTTAAGATATTTTACTTCTAAATACCCTTTGAAGTAGTAATTAAAGTATTAACTATAATCTTATAATATATAGTATTTATAGTAGACTTTATAGCTTTAGTAGTTTTCTTTTTCTTAGCTTAAAAAACTAGCTTAATAGTTATATTTATTACCTTTCTCTTCCCTCTATTAAAAGTATTACTATTTTATTTTCCTTATAAAGTAGTAGGTTATCCTTTAATATAAAGTATCTACTTTACTATAATATTAACTATATATAATATTTATATATACTAGTTTTCTATTTCATAAAAAAATATTTAAAGTTAAGTTAATATATTAATTTAATTTATAAATAGTATATATATTTTTATATACTAGCTATATATAATAAATAAAAGTAAAATACTATATTAGTTAGCTATTATAGTTATT
>MAVT02000019.1:14176-87076 GCA_001702395.2 Diaporthe helianthi | reverse complement strand
AATAAGACTAGAGAATACCCTAGTTATAGAAATAGGAGATAGTTAAATTAACTTATTTAAAAAAACCTATAATTATAAATCTTTTAACCTTATACTGAGGAGGGATATATAAATACTATATATAGTTAATATTATAATAAAATAAATATTCTATTTTAAGGAATAAGCTACTACTTTACAAAAAAATAAAATAATAATACTTTTAATAAAAGAAAAAGAAAAGTAAGAATTATTAAGCTAATTCTTTAAATAAAAAAAACTATTAATATTATAAAACTATAGCTAATATTTTAAATATAAGTATTACCTTATAAAGTATTTAAAAGAAGTAAACGAAGAAAGCTTTAAATATAACTATTATATTATAAAGTACTTTAAAAAAGAAAAAAAAGCTTTAAAGGGTATAAATAGTATTACTTTCTTTTATAATAAATTAAACCTTTTTAAGTAAACTAAAATAAATATAAAAGCTATAAAGATTATAAAAAATTAGTTACATATTAACTTTAATAAAGAAAGAAAAAAGATAGTAAAGTACTAATATATAGTAAAAGAGGTTATAAGTAAGGATAAAGATAAAGAAGTTTAAACCTTTATAATTATTATTATAATTAAAATATTAAAGGGATAAGGACTACTATATAAAGTAGAATTTTTAGAATTTTATTATAAAAAAAGATTTAATATTATTATTAAAAAAATAAATTATTATATTATAAAAATAGTTAAGCTATTATTATTAAGTAGATATTTTATATATTATTTTTAGTTTTTTAAGAAAAGAAAACGTTATAAGTATTACTAGTAAGAGTAACTTAATTTATACTTAATCTTCTATAAGTAGATTCCTTTTATAGAGGGACCTTTAGCTAGAGAATATAACCTAACTAACAATAATACTACTAGACTTATATCTATAATCTATATATATGCGTAGCCTACTGATAGATATATAGGACCTAAGGATAAGGACGTTGAACTATAGGAGGATGATGCGGATAGAAGGAAATGTATCGGCAAGCAGTATTTTAAATGAGATCTTCTAGGGTTTATAAAGAGCTCTCTTGCGTCATGCTGCTTTTCATAGGTCTCTGGGCATCCTAATCCTAAAAACACATCTTTACCTAGGTAGACTAAACTCGGTGTAGCGATTAGTCCAAACCAGCCATTTGCATTATAGATATACTATTTCCATTTTTATAACTAGGAAAAGACTATAAGAAAATTTTATGAAGAACGCACGGTTACGCTTTAATTCTTTATTGAATAATATAGGTTTAACCGACAAGAACCTAACCTTAGAAGTTCCCGGGCATATATTGTTGATCTTACAACATCTATTTCTCAAACGCCTCTGATCCTACTTGGAACAAATTTCCAAAATACCAACGCCAGAGACAGTATTCTCGTCGGCAGCTTTAGCCTTGGTTCCGTCTGCAGTACTCAGCACCACGTAGACCTGCCCAGTAGGAGGTAGGAGCCCCTTCGTGGCATTCTCAGCAGGTAGGCTCTTGACCTGGTACTACAAGATAGGTCAGCTTACCTCCTTGAACTTCGAGTCAATAGAACAGAGGCAATGGAGTGGTTACAACTTACATCCCTGCCCCCTGGAGCGACTGCTACCGGAACATAATATGTTTCTAACCCTGAGTAGAACACGGCGTACACGGGTGTCTTCTCCTGCGCCAGCCCAGCCTGCATCGCATTGGCATAGGCATTTGTAAAGGTCACAGGCGACTTGCCCGCGACGTAAGCCTTCTTGGTCGGCTGGACCGTAAGAGGCGGGAACGCCTTGAAAGGCAGCGCCGGCGTCCCCGGTGCGAAGGCGGTGATAAACCCAGCAGCGAGGCTGTAGACCGCGTTGAAGTCCAGCGGTGTGTCAAACGGTTTGGGAAAAGGTGCCTGGCCTAGGGCATCTCGGACATAGGACGAGTGGCGCGATTCGACCGTCAGGATTGAGCCCGCTGCGGTCAGGTAGGCCTTGTTGGCAATGGCTGCTGCTGCACCCAGGTACGCAGAGACGCCGACGCCTTCGAGGACCGAGGCGAGCTGCACGAAGGACTTGGCGTCCTTGCTGGGAAAGGCAAAGGTGGGCTCCTTGATGGCGGCGTTTCCCAGAGCGCCCGTGAGGTACGACACGTGTGTCTGCAAACAGTTAGAAGAGATCCTGCGAGCGGAGCATGAGTATGCTTTGGTAGGAGCGACTCACCTTCTCATCAAAGTAGATCTCCTTCAAGTTATTGTAAAATTCATGAGAGAATCCTGCCTTGTGGAAGTCGCCTTGGGTGTAGTTCGCCAGGCCTTGCTGGTAGAACTTCCGCTCGAGATACTCGAGTGTCAGGGCATAATTAAGGATGGAGACGTCACCTCCTGCGGGCGCGTCAAAATTGGCGCGTAGCTGGAGAGGAGCTGATAAAGAAGGAGATGACAAGGTCGCAATGACCATGAGGGCTGTCGAGAATTGCATGATGTGTCAAACTGTTGATCTGCACAGTGTTGTTTAGAAATATTCAATGTTATTATACTAAGTAGGAGTTCTCAGGTTCTATTCTCCAAGCCAGTCTCTCAGAAGAAACGAAGAGATCTTATAGAAACAGGCAACCACGTAATATACTACGCTCCAGACATCATTCTCGCTCGGAAACAGCGCTTCTCAGTCGTCACAACCCCGGGAACTCTGCTGTGCACATCACTCCGTCATAGAGACCTGTAGACTCTCATACCATGTGAAATCAAGGTTTCTTTGAACAATTGAAAGCCGAACGCTCACGAGGACCGGGCGTCACTAAAGCCGCTTTGCACCAGGCCCAGCGGCAAGAGCGGTCCACGAGAAAGAAACAGTTTAGGCGAAAAGCTGTCTGTATGGTTAAGATCGTCAGAAGTCTCACGATGAGCATTGGATATCACAATATTACATGTATGTAGTAGAAATGGCTGGCCTGCGTATTTGTCTCGTGGCGTGGAGCCAACACCGGAAGCAATTCCATCCATCAATAGTCCAAAGTATACAAACAGACCTTGGGCGATCGCTCAGCGGCAGATTACCTCGGGACTGAATCTTTTGTGCCGGCAATCAAGCGGAGCTACTGTAGTCTACTGGTCTAAGTGCAAATGCGGAGAACAGCCCGAGATCGCCGTCTATCAATCCTTAGGATCCCATCATTTTCCCCCCTTCGTCTTTGATGGGGACATGGTTCAGCTGGAGCTAGAGCTGGCTTGCGCTCCGGCCTGGTCCTCATCCGCCGGATGTGTCGCTAGCCGAGAGGCTTGGCCTTTCACAACAAGTTCGTATTCACAGACATTCCAGTATGCAGAATATGCTGGCCACCTGGTCATTATCGTACACCTGGGCACCAGCGAGGTTCTCACAAGGAGCGGGTAATACTTGCCGTGTGTGCGATTTGTGGCTGGAGTATAAGGAATGCATTATGACATCTGGGGGAATTCGGAATCTAATAACCCACTTACATATGTAGCATTTGAGCATTCTCGCAAGTAGAGGAGGCGAAGCAGAGGGACGACTTAATCTAGGCTCTGCGCATATCGGCCGAGTCGTCCGGTTAGAGGTATGATGATAAACACCGCGATGCACAACATGAGGCGCTCAGAGTTTCCGCTCCACCCACATAGAATCTAGTGATACATAGCAATTTTCGTCATGTTCCTATTACCTGAGATTTAAGATATTTTGGCTCCTTGAGGGCGTTTCCCATCGTCTGGAAGAGTAATGATAGGCTCTTCTTGTAAGGAGGCATTTCCGATAGGGAGGAAACTTATTTCTAAAGGTACCTAGGTAGGAAACATGCTTGCGCAGGACATCCCCTTCTCCATCAATGATATGTCAACGTACCTCCACTTTAGGAACACCATCTTTCCAAGACAGCTCAGAGCTGACTAAGAAAAGACACAAGATCAGCGTCTTCCCCTAAACACTTGAGTCTGACAGCTTGACGCACGTTGAGCGTTATCTATTTATTAGTCGGGACATCAAGGACAAATCACAGGAAAGACCATTCCCTGACCCGCATTATCCTTCCTAGGTCTCAATGCCTCTTTCGAGACTCAAACCAGGCAGCAGCCTTTTGGCTGTCAAGCCGGATCTAAACGCGCACCAGTGGAGATCTCAGCCGTCCAACACATGCACATGCAGTCAGCAATGGAGTCAGAATAACTTCCGAGGTCCCTGAGCTGATCTTCTGTTATCTTCACTTCGTATCGGAACCCAAACATACCATTGACAGAAGGAATAGCAAATCTGTCATCTCTGTGAGCTGAAATGGCAGACACAAAACCGAGGGTTGATCTCATCCCCTGGGATTTTGACTCCGAGGAGCACCAGCAACGCATGTACTTGCAACGAGTCGCCTGTGGCTGGAGGAGCGACGAGGTCCAACGGTGGGTTGAGCTCGGAAAAGCAGGCCAGAAGACTCTCTACTGGATTGTGAGTAGGGCCAGACTAGGCTACAGAATAGGATTGCTAAATACGAACCAACAGCTGCTAGCCGAGGACCTATCAGACCGAGAGACTCTCACCTCCAAGCACACTGCTGAGTTCCCAAAGGTATGCAACAAGGCTTAAATTAAATACACGGCACCAGCCTCAAGATACGGTTTCACCAAAATTTCACATGTCTGATGCATATAACATAGGAGTCAGCCCCAATCACGGACACAGTAACGACGCACTGGCAAAAGCCACGCAAACCCAGCAAACGTGCCTTCATCCCCATCGGCCACGTCGCCCTGGACATCCGCCCCGAGGACTACGCGCACCTCAAACTCACAGACGACGGCATCGTCTGGGTCGCCGGCCTCTACATCTCCTGGGGCCTCCAGAGCCAGGGGTTCGGGCGGGAGGCTATGGGTGTGGTCGAGCGCATTGCCTCCCTTGAGCCTCTGAGCGCGACGTGGATCGTGCTGGACACAATGCCGCGTGACCAACAGGTTAAGTCTGCTTTCATCAAGAAGGCCCTTGCGGCGCAGGGGAAGCCGAGCCCGGGTGTTCTCACGCAGACCTGGTATGAGAAACAGGGGTATGAGGTCTTTGCTAGGGACGTGGCTGTGTACTCATTGGAGGATGAGGTGACTGGGGAGACTGAGAGTTTTGATTACTTGTACTTGATGAAGAATTTGACTTGAAAGCGTGTCATTTTCATCCTACAAAGGGGTTTGAAGTCCTTGGAAACCTTGGAAGCCTTGGAAATGTTGCACGCCTAGCATGAAGTGCTCGTGTACATTGTCCATCGCCAGTGGCTCATATTTTTCACTCTGGTTGAAGTCCCAGACGCTCACAAGGGGCCCAAGCAGAGAGTGCCAGACCTTATGAGTTTTGCCTTCTGCACTATATGTTTAAGCAGTTGGCAGCAAATGCTTCTCTTCATGAACTCATCCATGGCGTGCCCAGGTGCCATGGACACGGCGTTCCCTAACCAGATTCCTTGGTTCGTCATGGGTTTACCATTATTGCAAGTCGGCTGGCCATGCCTCCAGTCTTTGCTACCTAAGTAGGTAAATGGAAGCCGTCAGAATGCCCATGTTCTCGGGCGCTGTCTCGGTTATAGATTCCCCTCCACGGAAAGCCCAACCCACCTTCCACCTGGACTCAGCTGCCCAGGGATAGAGCGCTCTTCGTGATTTGCAAGAGAGCTTCGACGGACGTCAGCCTTGTTCCAAGGGTTGAGCTCACTGGGGTTCCCGACACGGTCCAGCTTGGAAACCAGAGGACAGCAAGGGGAAGTGGGCAGAACTGCACTATGCTCTCATGCCAGCGCAAGACGTCTCAAGCTAGCTCCTCGGTGAAAAGCCGTATCAGCCTCGCACTCGCACTCGTCGCTTTAGAACAAACAAGTGAACCATGGATCAAAGCCCGCTCGCTCACTTCAGCCCCATAACCCTCAAGAACACCTCCCGCTGTGCATCCCCCAAAATCCCCTGCGCCATCTCACCCAGGCTCTCGACTTCCCGTATGCCCATGCCGTGCTGAAACGCCCAGTAGTCAAGCTCATTTCCATTCTCCTCCCCGCTGTCATACCGCACCTGAAACGCCTGCCACCTCTGCGCCCGCAGCTCGCCCACATGGCTATCGACAGCGTCCCGCGGCCCGGAAAAGACCATGACTCCCGGGTAGCCCGGCCTCGTTAGCCCGGAGACGCTCGCGGCGTCGAGGCTCGGGCCCAGCGCGAGCTTGCGCTTGTTTGTGTTGAGGAGGTGGTGTAGCCAGATGACTACTGTCTTGCGGGGCTGGGGCTGGGGCTGTCTGTCGTCTTCCAGTTCACGGTCCTGGTGGCCTGGCATTTCCCCCGCCGAGTCGTAAATAAATTCCTGGAACGCAAGCATGTACGCATCGAGCACCTCGTCCCCTTCGCCCATGCCCAGTCTCCCAAACGCCGCCGACACCTGCGTACGGGCGTCTTGCCCCCCGGCATCCTTTGCTGTGATGAGGTCCGGTAGACCTCTGACAGGGTAGGTATCCGGCAGCCTGAGGACAAGAACTCCCTTGCTGAGTAGGTTATCTCCTTCGCCGGGCGCGGTTGGTGTGTACTTTAGCTCGCGACCGTTGGGGTCAAAGGCGATGCTCTCCGGGTACATCGCCTCGAGGAGTGCTAGCTCGTTGCCCAGGCGTTCCTCCGCCTCTTCTGCCGGTGTGGGCATTCCTCCTCCATATGTCTGCGGTCTGGTGTGAGGAGAACCTACGTGCCGTGTCTCATTCTAAAGTTAGGGTAGTTGACGGTGGTCTTGTTGTTCATTGGGCGAGGAGGGTCAACTGGTGAGGGGGGGGGGGTTATGATGTAATCAGCGGCCTAACAAGGCCGCAACACTCTTGACAATACATCTCACTTTGGATTTTGACAGACATCGTACTTGTGCAGAAGCTCGTCTCAGAAGACTGGCTCGTACAACACAACATCAGATCATCAGGGGAAATGCGTGGAGGTTTCGAGCACGGTATTGACTGGCACGAAATACGAAATAAACTCCGAGACGTTCGAGTGCCATTGTGACCTCGTGGGTGTTCTATCCGAGTCACGTGCATATGCATGCTTCTATCTAATATTCCAATAATGATGCAGCCGGCGTGCAAGCCGGCAGTACTGTATGTATGTATCCTGCGAAAAAGGGTGCGCCGCTCCCCAACACTCCGATATTCCAATTGTCAAGACCCTGGAAACCCCATTCATGTAATCAATTCGTCGCTCGTGCGTGTATATGTTTCTTCAACCCATGCAGACTGCGTCGTAATATGCCATGTATCCAATGCCAACGGTCGTGTTTAATCATCTTCTCTTCTAAGCTCACCACTTCTCGGGCCCAAAACGACCACCCTCTGGGACGGTGTTGTAAGCGCAGGCCTGCCAGTCACAGCCTTGCTTGTACACCTCTGTGCCCCACCAACTGAAGTTCTTTGTCCAGCCTGGGTAGATGAGCCCAAAGAAGACAACGACGATGCCAAACGCAAGCCCAGAGTCCAGAGCTGCACTCAGCGTCATCGTGTATTTGGCCCACCACGCCTGTGCCCTGTTCTTGATCAGGTAGTTGAAGAAGTAGCAGACAACGGCCCAGACCGAAAAGTTGAGCCCAGTCGCAGGTGGTATCCAGCTCAAAGAACCGAACAGCACCGGGAGGTTGATCTTGCGAACGATGCTCTTCTTTTTGTTTCGGCTGTAGAAGTATAGCGGAATCGGTGCGACGGCCCCCAGCAGGAAACACCAGACCAGCGGTCGGTAGGTAGCGTTGGGTCCGAAGAACTCGGCAGGTCCGACAACACCCCAGAGGATGGAACCGTTGAAATGCACTCTGGCAAGCGGACACGTGAAACCGTTAATTGCCTCGGGCGTGCAGATGCCAGGAACATTGACAAACATCCAGTTCAATACCCCAATTTGTGTCAAAGACGAGATGATTGTCGCCACCATCTGGACCCAGAACAAGGTCCTGGGAGGAATCTTCATGTAGTGGCCGAGCTTGAGGTCAGCCGCAAACTTGATACCCTGTGAGGACGAGATGTAGCCGTAGGTGACGAAAACCATGTTGGCAACAGGGCGACCCGGGAAGACGGCTCCGCAGACTAGCTGGCAAATCAGATAAATACTGCTGTGCTGATTCGTAACTGCCATGATGATGCCGATGGGGATAAAGAGGATGCTGCAAATCCCCAGCGCAAGCAGAAGCCCGTACCAAGGGAGATGGATTGGGTAGTACTCGACGACAAAGATGCCCACCACCAGCATCGTGACGAAAGTGATCATGTACCATGAAATTGGCGCATCCTTGTACCGCTTCATCAGTCGATTGTGGACATCCTCCCGGTTCATCAAGCCCTCCAGACCAGAGTTTGAGTTTGACATGGACATGCTTCTGCGTTGTCGCACGCCGTTCTCGGTCGGCCTTTGACTTGTGGAATCTCCTGGTTCAGTCGCAAGTGGCTGATACGCAGTCTTTGATTCCCCCTTCGCCTCTTCCAGGGACCTTGTCCACTGTGTCCAAATATCGTGGCCATGCCAGCAAGCCGTATGGGTTAGCAATGCTGCCAGCCCGGCAAACTGGACACCGTAGCTCAGTACATATGTGATCGGAAGGAACACACGGCTGTAGTTCTTGTACGCCTCCTTGTCAAACAGAAAATCCTGTGTCAGAATTTTGCTGACATCGTAGACCTTCCCAGTGTTGTCAAACACGGCTGCCGAAAGAATAGGCATGTACGAAGAGTAAAGCCAATTGCTGTAATAAGCAATAGGCGCCATGATCCACATGACAAGGACCAGGCCACCGACGACGTTCATGGCAGCCCAGAAGGGCGTGAGTAAGGGACTGCCGATGTAAGCTATCTGAGCCCAGTCAAACGTGACAGGGAACAGTCCCAAACCGGACGTGACGCCAAAGAGATTTGCCACCACGACATTCTTCGGCGCAAACCACGTGAGAACGTTAAAGTAGCTCAAACACGGCATCAGCAGACCCGGGAAGAAGTAGAAGAGAAACGACACGGTCCAGACGACGTAGAAGAAGTTCCACCGGCTTATGCGCCAACCGTTTGCGGGTTTGTTCTCCTCTTTGTGGAGTGTCGTGAACATGGCGGCCGACATGAGCGTACTCGGCCAGATCATGCCGCTAGGTCGAACCAAGAAGCGCCTCGTCAAGCCAGCAAAGGCGTAGCCCAGAATTTGAGTCGACAGGGTCAGGAGCAGCTGGTAGACGATGCTGGCGTCCTGTTTGTAGAATTGCGTTTGCTCGACAATAACATCGGTGGCGAAGGCAAAGCCGAAAGAAACGTTGCTGCTAACATAGACGCAGGCATGCTCCTTCTCGTTCCACCGGCCTTGCGCCAGCCAGAGTCGTAAACGGCCAAGTCTTGTTCGCGGCTTTGAGTTCCGGCCGGGGTCGTCCTCACTCGACGGCACGGTCGGGGATCCGATGCCAGCAGACAAATTACCGTCAATGAACTCCTCGAGGGGGTCATCGCGACGCTTCAGAGTCAGGTCCCAAAGCAAACCGAGAGGATGAACAAGTAACAAGGCTATGACAGGCGTAATGGAAACACTGGGGTATCTCAAAGAAAAGAACAAGTTGGTAGAAGATCCAAGAATGGAAAATAAAACGCTGAGAGTCCACATGCGAGGTGTTGATATGGACAGGGTCGTATTGTCGTAGGGAGCAACTGATGCGCGGACTTGTGGATAAGGTGAATTGTCGGGAGGGTCCTCATCGCGGTCCGGCGGTATTGAAATGCCAACACTATCGTCCTCCTCATCTTCTGAGCCAGAACCCTTTGGGTCTGCGAGCACATCGCTTGCCAAAGAAGACTCTGTCACCCCATAGCGACCTTCTATCCCGCCGGTTACTGTGGAGCTGGCCAGCTCTTCCGACGAGCGCGCTAGCCGGGCCCGTGACACAGATTTCCTCAGCGACGAGTGTGACTTGGCTGCTGCTGATGTTGTTGTAGTATGTGTATCACCACCGCGGTTATCTCCGTCACTGGAGCCCTCGCCTGCGTCATTGCTGCTCTCGGAGACAGCCGGAGTATCACCGGCTGAGCCGAGCTGAACGGCACCGTAGGAAGGCGACCGGAAGCCTGGCGAGGAGCGCAGGAAGGGCGGCGCCTTGTTTAGGAGTTGCATGGGGAGCTGGTCGGAAGGTCGTGCGGCGACATTCGAGCTCTCGTTGGCAGTGTCTCCTCCAGATTGAGCAGAGTCGGTGTCTGTGCCATGTGAGAGGTCGAGAGAGACATCTGGGGAGGCAGGAGCAGAGGATGGCTCGGTTTTGACGTTGGAAGAAGGGTGTGATGGAGGGTCGGAAACGGCAGGCAGCGGATTGTGCCGCTGCTGTGACAGAGCAGGCGTGTGGCGCTGTCTCGGTCGATCAGCGTGACTGGGAGTGGGACGGTGACTTGACGACCCCGGCAGACGGCGCAATGGGATTGGGATGGAGTGCAGCTGAGGCTGGGTCTGACCGGCAGCAGCGGTAGCACGGGGGTCTGAGTCTGAATCGAAGCCCGAGCCAAACCCAGGGATACCCTCCGTGTGCGTCCCGCCTTGATGCGTCATACGCGATAGAATGCAAGGCGAACCGGCGAACTACTGTGGTAAAGATCTAATCTGATCCGCCGATAGGGGAGTGAGTGAGGCGGTGGGGGGCAGCGCGCAGGATGATATGCGGCCGCCGGGGAGGGGAGGGGTGGGGGTACCTGCAGTCTGCAGCCACTGTTGGTGGAGCTGACGGGTACCGTGCGTGGTGACTTGGTAAGGAAGTCTTGAGTCTCGACACAAGGACCTTGAAAAGTAGTGTAGTCCAAGAACCAAGGCCGGCGGACGCTTATTAGCGCAGTATGGCAGCTGACGGACGCGATGAAACGTAACGTAATGGTATGGCCTGGACAAGACGGGGCGTGGGATGTGCACCAGCTGACAGGGTACTGCGATAGTAACGAGGCGCAGGATTGCAGGCAGATTGATGGTGGCAGGCAGAGCTGGGCAGAGCTGGTCAAGCTGGTCTGGTGGTGTCGAGGGTCACTCGCACTAGTAGGCCGGGGTCTGACATGCACGAGGATGTGTGCGGTCCAAAGTGACCGATAGAGGCGAGTAGAGCGGGTCGAGTAGCGTGATGTCCAGCAAGCGGCCCAACCACCCGGGAGAAGATGAGATGGAAGACAAGGGAGGTGCTGTGTAACTCTGGCAAGGCTGGGCTGCTGGGCTAGGAAGTCGAGGATAATAATAATAAGTCAGTTGACACGACATCAACAGCACACACACGCCAGTTATTAACGGTGTGAAGCTTATTACAGTACCATCAAATGCTATGCTGGCGGGTGTGGCGGGTGTGCTTGCAAAGAGAACCCTGCCTCGTGCCCCGTCTCCCGTCCTAACTGATGTGATTGATAAGATAAGTATCTCACTCCATCGTTGTGCCGAGGAAAGGGCACTCCCGTCATCCGACATCCGATCGCCCCATGTCCTCATTAATGCCGTCGCCTGAACTCGATTGTATCCATCACTCACTTGTACGCTTCGGCAAATATGTGATGCATACACTGGGCAGGCAGATGTATATACTTACTCACTTCCAAGGTTCAGTACCTTTTCATTCAGACAGACCCCCATGACAAGGAAAACCACAAGAGGGAGGGAGGGTTAAGGGCACCGTACCGGCCCGAGAAAAGGAAATCTCTTCCCGCTGCAACCCTGAGTCACTCACTCGCTTCATTTTTCATTCAAGCGCACTCGGCTAGATACCTGCAACTTGTAGCCAACGTCCAATATCCACAACGACCGGGCAGGGGGACGAAGCGAACTGCCAAGCTGCGACTTGTTTCCCGGCGCCATTTCCTCCTCCCCTCCCGCCTTTGCAGGAACCAGATCTACACCACCTTTGGGACTTCGGAAGCCAGCCACACCACCCCATCATCCTTCTCTTCCCACAAAATTGCACCAATGAGTGGAAAACCCAAAGCCGTAGAAATGAACGCCGCCCTGTTCGGTGCTAAGCAGCATTTGCGCTCTGCCATGAAGCAGAGGCTGGCTGCCCTCCCAATGGAGGACATCAACGAGCAGAGTACGTCTGGTTCTACGTGGCCGGGGTGTGCCATTTGGCGACGTACATGAACATCGCAAGTGCTGAGTAGAAGACAGGCCACATCATACACACCAAGTTGCTCAACTTCGAGCCCTACGTCGGTGCACAGCGTATTAGTGTCTTCCTGTCGATGCCTTGCGCAGAGGTCCAGACCCATGCTATCGTTCAGCACGCTCTGGCCCTAGGAAAGCAGGTATTCGTTCCTTATCTGCACAAGTCCCCCTTGCCTACAGCAGGCAGCACCACACCAACCAGGGTGATGGACATGGTGCAGCTTGACAGTCTCCAGGACTACCAGTCTCTCAAGCGTGACAAATGGGGTATCCCAAGCATAGACCCAGCCACAGTCCACTCACGGCAGAGGATACTGGGCGGTCCCGACGCACATCACTCAGACAAAGCAACCCTGGATCTGATCCTCATGCCCGGGGTCGCGTTCGACGTTGCCCCCGACTCCAAGGAAGTCAGACGGCTTGGGCATGGCAGGGGCTTCTATGACTTCTTCCTCGAAAGGTACGCCGAGAAACTGCGGGCTTTGAACCAACAAGGACCTTCTGTATTGCTCTATGGCCTGGGCCTCAAGGAGCAGTTCCTGCCCTCTGCTACGGACGAGGTTCCTGTCGGGCCGTATGATCAGCCTCTGCACGGGCTGATCTTGGGAAATGGAGACATCAAGACAGCCGTACCGGATCAAGTAGATTGATCTTCCACTTTTCGGTCCTCCCCTAAACTCCAACCAGTGCGCGCTGCTCCCTGGCGTCGGCCCCCAGTCCTAAGAGCTATTCGGTATGAATTCTCTCGACTTTGCGATTCTTCGCACGGATATCTCGTCGCTCAATATGTAAATTTTCACTTTACCCCGACAAGCTCTGGATCAGAGAAACGTTGTCACCTTTTAGCAGGATTTGACCTGTGGCAGGATTAGCTCGAATCAAACCAACAGTACCGAGCAGCAAGAGCAGCTGCATACCCAGGTTCTTCCTCTCCTCCTTGTCATTCGTCTTCGTGATTTGCTTGACCTCAACTGCGTCGTCGATCACCAGGTTCATAAACTCGTCGAACCCTCGGATCTTGCCTTCTATGCGGATGGCGAGCTGTGGGGACAATGAATTCAATTAGCATGAACTCCCGACGCCTGAGCAGTGCTTGAATAGTGAAGCCTCCAGAATAATTGGGGTTCTACATACCTGCTCATACAGCCAGATCTGAACAATTGAGTGCTGCTGGAGAAGCTTGAAAATGAAGTTGATGGGCGGGAGCAACACTCGGCGACCGCCTCCACCTGCTCTTCCACCTCCGCGTCCCGTCATGGTTGTGGGTCGAAAGGTCAATGTGAACGAATTTCGAGGATTTCAGGGTCGGTCGTTCGATATCGAGAGCCAGATGTCGAAGGCTGGGAAGTTGTCGCGCGGAGATGGATACCTGGGTTTGTGTTGCGCGCAGCCTGTCGCGAAGTTCAGAACTGGGCGAACCGAGATGCCTGCCGCCTAACGGGAAGTGGCGCTAAATTTATTACGGACTGGTCCCAACAAGAGCCTAAGGCCAGGGCTCCCCTGCTCTCCTTCGTCGCCCGGAATCTGAGCGTGGTACGGAGTACGTAGTCTGGTAGTGCACATGCCAGCTGCAAGCAGAGACATCTCTCATCCTGATCTGACGTTGAATTTCGGAGGGGTACGCCGCCGCCGCCGCCTTCTGCTGGACATTTGTTACCAAAGACAACTACCACAACCCAACTCCACGACAGCGAACCCACCGTGCCCGGTCTTCTGCCACGCGCCTGCAAGTGGTCCAATCTTCTCGTCGTCGGCTGTTTCTCACCTGCCATCCTTCTTTTCTCCTGAGCTCCCACGCCCCTCACCGAGACTGCTGGCGCCCCTCCCATTGCAAGCAGCACAGCTGCTCTAGTCGCAACCCACCCACCTGCACATCCCCCCCAGCCGACTATCTGCCCTCTTGCTGCCACCCCGTTATCCAAAAGGATGGCTGCCAACGGTTCGGCCGGCTCGTTCGCCCCAGACACGATCCTGGCGGCTATGACGACCATGCGCGGCGGAGAGCCGGACAAGAAAACGGCTGCGATGGACTACCTGACCAAATTCCAAAAATCGGTAGGGACAGTCTTGCGCCATGTGTTGCGGCTCCGCGACTACATCATTAATTGCTGACCTATCTTGTAGAAAGATGCCTGGACAACCACCCTCACGATCCTACAGTCCAGCACCGAGGCCGAGGCCATGCTGTTCGCGGCGACGACGCTGAAGGGAAAGGTACTACTCGACCGGGCACCATAGCACGCCGCCGATCTCGACTGACATGCCTTCGGTAGATTACTTACGATCTTCTTACACAAGTTCCGGAGAGCGACCTGCCTGCCCTTCGTGACCAGATCCTCCTGCTCCTCAAGAAGTTTGCTGCTGGGCCTAAACCTGTTCGGGTGCAGCTCTGCGTCTGCTTGGCAATACTGGCGATACAGTTGCGGTCCTGGAAGGATGTTCTGCCCACTGTTGTATCTGCCCTTGGAAGCGATGCTCAGAGCGCTGGAGCTATCCTCGACTTCCTCCGAGTTCTCCCAGAAGAGGTGACCGAAGGCCGTAAAATTAACCTCTCTGTATGTGGATCGCCAGACGACGACCCGATCACCCATTCCGACACTACTGTGGTATTCTGAAAGACGAAAACAGTCTCTAATCAACCTGGATTGCTAGGAAGATGAGCTCACTGAGAGAACCACTGAGCTCCTGGCCGACAACGCGGAGCAAGTCATCAACATATTTATCAATTACGCCCAGTCATCAGGTGAGTCAATACAAGGGAATTTCTGTCTTGCTAGTGTAATTGCTGATTCTTCGTAGCCGATGCCGCTCACAACCCGCAGCTGATGGAATGCATAACCTCGTGGCTGCGTGAGATTCCCATTGACACGATCGGAAAGTCGTCGCTCCTCAACATTGTGATCAGCGCCTTGGACGATGACAACTGCTTGGAACCCGCTGCCGAGTGCCTCACGGCCATCTGCCGAGAGACAAGGGATGTGGACGAGAACTTGGAGATGATCCAAATCCTCCTGCCCAGGATAGTCGCATTGCGGCCCAAGATGCAGAAGGCGGCCGAGGAAGAGGACATTGATGCGTTCAAGGCCCTGACACGTATCTTCGCCGAGGCTGGGGACTCGTGGGTGGTCATCATCGCTCGTGAGCCAACACATTTCCGACCTCTTGTCGACATCATCTTGGAATGCGGCGCGAGGGACAAGGGCAGGGATGTCATCGAGCACACCTTCGACTTCTGGTACGAGCTCAAGCAGATGATCGTCATGGAACGGTACGTCCAGGCCAGGATGCACCTGTACGAGGTCTACGCCAAGTTGGTAGATATTCTTTTGAAGCGTCTCGAATATCCCGAATCCGACAATGGAAACGAGCTCGACCTCTTCGACGGTGACCGCGAGCAGGAGGAGAAGTTCCGAGAATTCCGTCATCATATGGGAGACACGCTCAAGGACTCGTGCCAAGTATTGGGTGTTGCGGACTGCTTGACAAAAGTTCTCGACGCCATCAAGCTATGGATGCAGAAGTATGCCAGTGGCGCAACTGCAACATCAGTGCCACATTGGCAAGAACTCGAAGCTCCCGTATTCGCTATGCGCGCGTTGGGACGCATGGTTGAGAAGGACGAGAACACTGTCTTGCCGCAACTGATGCCACTCCTGGTGCAGATGCCAAGCCATGAGAAGCTGCGTTTTGCTACCATCATGGTCTTTGCGCGCTACACTGAGTGGACCGCACACCACCCCGAGTTCCTGCAACCACAGTTCAACTATATCATCACCTCATTCGAGGCAGACTCCAAGGATGTCGTCCGCGCTGCCGCTCAGGCCATCAAGTTCTTCTGTCAGGATTGCAAGAGCCTGCTGAGTGATCAGGTCGTTCAGATGCAATCGTTCTACGACCAGATCCTCGACAAGCTCCCAACGACGAGTCAAGAAGAGGTAACCGAAGGAGTCGCTAGTGTTGTCGGCGTTCAGAAGAACGAAGAGATCTATAGGCTTCTGAAGTTATACTGCGACCCACTGGTGAATCGGCTGATGGTGAAAGCCAACAATGCCTCGAATGAAGCAGGCAAATTGGCAGTAGCTGGCAAGTTCACTCACGCACCTCTAATCATACGTGACGCTAACCTCGTCCCAGACCACGTGCAACTCCTCACACTTTTTGTCCAAAATGTCATTCCCGTCGTGGAATTTGGACAGGAGGATCCTGCTGTGAAGTACTGGCAGGAGGTCTTCCCAATCCTGTCTACGGTCCTGGACAACTTCTGCGAGTTCTCACCCATTTGCGAGCGCATTTGCAGATGTTGGCGTAACATGGTCATCTCGTACCGCACAGGGATTACACCTCTGCTGCCGCAGTTGGCCAACAAGCTTGCGGAGGGTTTTGTAAAGACGACGCAAGGGGCCTTCCTGTGGGCAACAGGTGCCATCCTCCGAGAATTCTCTGAAGATCGCGAGCATGTGGACGACGCCATCACCGAGAACATCTACCAGTTTTTCGAGTCTCAGGCGACAAGCGTACTGAGGGTTATGAGTGACATACCTCCAGCGGAGTTACCCGATATCATCGAGGACTTCTTCCGTTTGCTGACTGATGCATTGCTCTACTACCCTCATAAGTTGCTCTTCTCTCAACTTCTCGCCCCCATCTTCCAAGCAGCTGTCTCTTCCCTGGCACTGGAGCAGCGTGACCCACTCTCGGCGACATTACATTACCTACGGGACCTGCTCACCTATGGCGGGAGCAACCCCGCCTCAACCATGCAGCTCGGGCCTGCCTCTGATCAGATGCAAGCCACCGTCAAACAGCTCCTCGTGGCGCACGGCGAGCCGCTGGTCAAGGCGATCCTGGCAGGCATGATGATCACATTCCCGCGGGACTGCTTTGCCGACGGCAGCGGCGTGCTCCTCGAGCTGTTCGAGCTGCTGCCCTCCGAGACCACCGCGTGGGTGGAGCGGACAATCAAGATGCTGCCCGAGGGCACAGTCAGCCCAGTCGAGGCGAACAGGCTGATCACCAAGATCAAGGAGAAACTATCTGTGAACGATGCCGGAGGACTGAGGCAGGTAAGAGTGCTACTGCAGGACTTTACTAACACGTACCGGCGGCGGTACGTAGCCCCGCGCGACGGGCTGGGGCAGCTGGAGGGTGCTCGCTTCCACTATGAGGGGTAATTTCTCTTTCATGCGAGGCAAGTTCTGTAACGCAGGGGCAGGCGAGCTTTTGGTCGAAGGGAATATCGATGGAACTAGTTGGTAGTAGTTTCGCCTACGTTCCGACATTTTGAGAAGGGCAAAGTTGGGGACGGGGACATGATCCCTTGTATTAAAGGTGGGAATAGAAGAAGATCGAAGGCCATATTGCTTCAAGATGCGCGAAAGAATAGTGGATGGGGGCGCTATGCAATCGACTTGTAGTCTGGGATTGGGATAAGAGTGGCAGAGGAGGGCTGAGAGGGCCACACACGCTGTCGGGAACCATGGGCAGGTGATATGGACAAACTGTGATCCGCCAGGCGAAATGTCCCTCTAACCCCCGGGCGAAAGCCATGACAACACACCCGGAGGCACGATGATAAAACAGGGAATGGGGATTGGGAGGCGCGAATGGTGGATCATTAATACATGGGAGGTGTGATTTCGGATGGGTCTCCATGTATACGTGGCATAGATCGACGTAGCTACAATCCAAAACACTCGACAAACAGCATCTATATGTCAGATGATAGATAGATCGCTTCCTATGCTGCTTCCCACCTTTGCTGCTTTCAGTCGCCCTCTGGTTCGAATTTCGCATTGCCATGTCGAAATCGCAGTCGCCTCTGCTCCGACACGCACCATAAGGGAAGACAGCTATGGGCCTTTCACTGCTCGTGCCCGCCGTCAACCATCGGACGGATGGGTTTTCGTGGCGCGCCGATCGTAGCTGTTGCGGCATGGTTGGAAAACCATGCTTTTTCCCGCATGTGTTTCCACCGATCTGGACCACGTAGCCGCAGCTGATCTTCGTTGCTCCCGCCGGACTTTGTACAATGCCTTTTGAGATAACCTGGTAAGGTTTCATGAGATGATGCCCTTTCACTGGCCCTTGGCCCGGTTCATGGGACCCCAGTTCTCCCTCGGGTTGGTCTGGTATCTGACAAGTCTTGTCTTGTTCTTCTCCCGGCCGAGCCTCTCGTCAAAGACGACCTGTGGCTTCTCCTCGGCACCGTCCTCCTCCTTCTTCTTCTCACCAGTGACCTCCCCCTCCTTGGCCTCACCAGCCGCTGTCTCGTTGGCCGGCTCCTCCTCCTTCCCCTTCGCACCGAGCCCCAGCAGCCGGTACCCCGGCGACCCGGGCTTGATGTTGGCCTCCTTGACGGGTGCCTTCTGCCGGACCCACTCCCGCATGACGTGCCAGAGCACGGCCCAGGGCGCGTCGGTCTTGATGCTGCCCGCCTTGCAGTGGCTGCGGGTGACGCGGTAGCCCAGGCCCTTGAGGGCGCCCTTGATCGCGTCCTCGGGCGGCGTGGCGCAGTGCAAGACGCGGGCGAGGGCCTGGGGCAGGAAGAAAAAGGGGTACGGCTCTATCTCTGCCAGCGCGTCGTCCTTTGACTTTGGTGGCTTTGGCGCCGCGGCCTCGCCCTCGGCATTATCCGCAATAGCAGCAGTACCAGCACCAGCACCCGCGTCGGCTCCTTCTTCCAGGTGCTCCTCGAGCGCAGTGGTCAGCATGCCCTTTATCCGCTCCGTGGTGCCGTACGTCTCCTTGCTCACGCCGGGCAGCCCGTCCAGGATGCGCCTAACAAAGTCGGGCGAGTGCAGGCGGCCGCCGTACATGGGGCCCGCCAGGTGCATCTTGGTGCCGCAGTGGGCGCAGAGCTGGTCCACCGTCGGGGCCTGGGCCATCTGGTGCTTGTAGAAGGTGCCGGAGCCGGTCTTGTTCTGTTGCGCCTTGTTGCGGAGCAGGAACTGCGTCGCCCACGCGCCGCAGCCCCCGTCGCAGTTGTAGACGAGCATGGTCTTCCCCGCGGTGAACTTGACGGCAGCGGGCGAGCGCGACACCCTCACGAAGACGCGGGCGTAAAAGTCAATGGAGAGCGACAGGAGCGGCTCGATGGCGAGCCCGTAGCGGGCGGCCGACGTCGAGATGGCGTGCAGGATCAGGCGCAGGCCGACCTCGTGAGAGAAGTGGCCCTTGACGGGGATGCCCCCGTACAGGGCAAAGGCCTTTTCCGGGTACCCGTTGGACGCCCACACGCCCGCGTCGGTGCAGGTCACGCACAGGAGGCCGCCGTCGTCGCGGACCGCCTGCACGGCTGCGTCGAGGAAGATGGCGGCGGTGCCGTAGGGGTCAAGGTCCACGACGTCGTATTTCTCGTACTTGCCCTTTGCCTTGTCCTTCTCGCTGAGCGCCTGGTGCGCGGCTATTTTGGAGTACATGTGGACGATGGCGTCGCCGTGGTTTACCTGGATCTTCTCTTGTAATTTGTTGTGGCGCAAGTTGAGTCTGATCGAGTCCACCGCAGAGGCGTCGAGGTCGTTGGCCGTGACCTTGGTGACGAAGGGCATCTCTTGGGCATATCTCAGGGCGCGCAGACCAGTGGCTGACAGGGCATCTAGGATCTTGAAGGGCGGCTTCGTCTCTTTCTTGTTTCTCTGAGGGTCCTGCCCGTCTACGCCTCCATTTGTCTGTTCATTTTCGCCATCTGCAGCAGCGTCTCCAGCGACTGCTTCTTGGCCTTGTTGCGGCTCAGAACCATTGCTGTTCGCGGGCTGCGCGGTGGTAGGTTGGGTATCCTGAGCAGCACTCTCGGCTGGTGCTGCTGCTGGTGCTGCTGCTGGTGTGGATTTGTCCTCCTCTTGTACCACAGCGTCGACGCCTGCGGTGGTCGTCGTCGTTTCGTTAGCCGTGGATGCACCGTCGACTCTGGCAGCTTTATTCGATCCCTCTGCATTCTTGTCGCCCTGTCGCTTCCTCTTCTTCCCAGCTTGAATCTGTCTCTTTGTTTCGATTTTTGCCTTCTTCTTCTCCACCATCTCCTCCCCGTACGCCTTGATCGCTAGGACTGTCAGGTCGCGGTTGAACTGTTGGATCGGGTTGTAAAAGACAGACTGCACAGGGCCGTCCTTGTTTCGTATGTCCTTCTGGTCGGCCGCAAGCTTTGCCGTCTCCGGCACGAGAATGTACGCGCCACCCTCCTGAACTGTCGTGTATCGCTTGCCAGCATAGTAGACGAGCTGGCCGTTCGCCGGCGGGTCGTCAATGTCTGCTTGCGACGCCATGCCTCGCGAGTCTGGAGGGGGAAACGCCGTCGATTTTGCCAATTGAGTCACACACCCCGCGCGCAGCCTGGAGAAACAAGTCGGGGAGAGGCGCGAGAGCATACGGGTAGTCGACCGGTGCTGCGAGCCGGCCTGGCGGGGCGAGGTGGCTGTTCTGTTCGCCTGGGTTTGGGTTGGGGTTGCGGGGTGAACGTGAAGCTCGAGAAATTTCGTCACCAAAAGGCCATTTGCCGATCTCTCTCTAGAAATTCAAGTTTTGCCGCTGGGCGGTCAGGGATAAATTTTTTAGCTTCTGAGCATAGGCGCTCCTAGACCCCATGACCCCCAAAGGTTCCCCTCTGACAGCGGGACGATCCGAGATCTATGGGGCTCCGTGGGGGGTGGAGGCTGCTGTTCCAGGGGTGTGGTTGACTTACACAGCTTGTAAACGGATCAAATCAGAAGACCTATAAATCATATCCCAAGTGTCAGGTCAGTTCTCCCGGCTCATCTTTCGTTTAAAGGTGCTTGCTTATTTTGACTCACGCGGCCACTTTCTATTGCTGTATTTTTTTTATATAACAAGTTTATAGCTCCAGGATCCCAGCAATGATTGATGCGCAACATCTGGTTTATTCTATCACCAAATCTTTCTCCACATTGACCTCCACACGTACTTAGCCCCTCCCAGTCCTGTGTGTGGACCGCAATTATACTTGGCAAAGGATCTTAGGCACAACATTCCCACCCACAAGCCAGCCTTGACCAATTTCACACACAAGCTCCATCATGCAATATAGAGTGCGCCGGTACTTCGTTGTTCAAAAATGGCACCTGAACCAAGACGGTCTGGTCGTTGCTGGGGAACTCGGTATAGTGCCCCGCAACAGTGCTCAACGAGGCCAAATCAGCCGCAATCAGGAACGACGACGAGACCGAGCCAGGCATCGCATAGGCAACATTACGTTCGACGGGGCTGTCGACACCCGGAGGAGCAAAAGGCGCGGTGACGCGGATCAGACCGTTGAGTACAGCAGTCAACCTACAGCGCAGAACCCAGATCAGTAACAGCTCTGGGAGCTGAGGACCATGATACCTTTTACGAAGCTACTTGTGAAAATTAATGAGACAAGAAGGGTTTTATTTCCACAACGTACTGCACCGCCGGGGCCCACGCCTCACCGACCGTCGTCCGCGGCTCGATGATGGACAGCTCCGCCTGGGTGGTATTCCCGCTGACGACCCAGTTCGTGGCCGACCGCGCGTACACCGCCTCGGCGTCCAGCTGCCAGCACTCGATGACCGAGTACCCGCCGCGCGAGGCCAGGGCCGTGATGTTGAGGGGCGTCGTGGTATTGGTGGTGATCGGCGACTGGTCCCGCTCCTGCTGTGCGATGGCGAGCGTGGGAAACCTCGACAGGACGCTGGTGAGGACTGATTTGAAAAGCATCATGATTCACGTGTGTTGAAGGAAAAAGTTTTGGTATGATCAGAGGCTCTGAGAATGCAAGTGCTTGCTTGAACAACGCCCTACGTCTTATTCTTATTCGATGCCTCGGGGAATCGATATAAGCCCGCTTCAACAATATGCTTTTGTCCTCGGCCACAGCAGCTAGGGCGCCAAGCACGCGGGCGGCTTGAAGACCGACTGGATCAAAGCTGAAGCCCGAATATCACGCGGGCATGCAACATGTGTTCAGCCCCAGTCCACGTGCGAATCGAGTTGAGCAGCCCGAAAAGCCACAGAAGCCATGCGGAGAGGAAAGCGGAACAACGCCTACATGCATCCTGGGCCCGAAACCATCTTGTCTCAATTCCACATGTCCTTCCTGTACTGGTTGAAAATACTCTATCGTAGCAGAAAATGGCCGTCTTACCTGCCTGCCGTACGTGCGCACCTCCGGACATCCGGGCGACGCGAGTGCGGCACGGAACAAGCCCGGTGGGGGAGGGGGGTTTACCATTTCAGAGAAACCCGTTAAAAAGGAAAGAATGCAGTGAACCTGTGCAATGCTGGGTTGTATTTGGGCTAGAAATAATGAAAAAGCCCAAGGCCAAGCCGAGGGGGGTATTATCGCAGACTAACAACAAGAACACATGCTATTAGTACACGGTGAATTAGATTACGTCCAGCATAGTAGACGTGGTTTGGCATCGTCAACCTTCATCTCCTCCTCATGTTCGTAATCGTCATAAAAGGATATTAACACTTCAAGCCTCCTCTCCTCTCCTCTCTTCCACCCGGTTGCGGAAATGCCATCGCAGAAGAGAGACAGCAATGTGCGAACGTACATCAGCGCTGCGTCAAAATATCTTCGATTCGTGAAGAAAGAAAGAAAATTTACAATGCCCACGCGACATCCAGCACCGCACAGAGATTTTGTTTTTGGTGTTATATTTTTGTTTTGTTTTGGTGCTCGACCATGCGCGCGCCTGAGTGTGGCGGACTTGGCGTTTCTCGCTGTCTCGTGGTGACCTTGGTCCGCAAGAATAGCCTCGGGCGCCGCATGGTGGTGAGCGACACGTCGGCCAGCACTACAGCAAGGCGACGAGGGCAGCGGCACTCAGCAAAGCCAAGAGGTTGGCAGGGCTGGCAACACCCGCGCCGTTGGTGGTCACGCCAGTCGCAGTCGCGGTGCTGGCGCCGCCCGCACTTGTCTTGGTTGCGCCACCACCGCCCCCAGTCACGGTACCAGACGGCGCGGCTGCTGTCGTGGAATTCCCGGTCTCGAAGAAGAAGCCACCCGTGGGCGCGATCGGGGCGCTGGTCGGGGCGCTGGTCGGGGCGCTGGTCGGGACTGCCGAGGGCAAGACCGATGGGGTGGCAGCAGAAGACGAGATGGGTGAGCTGGCGGCGGGTTGCGAGGCCGACAAGCTGGGGGCAGAGGTGCTCGTGCTGGGGGTGGCTGAGCTGTAAAAGATCTTGGTCTCGAAGTGGAGACCACCCGGGACTGAGTACTTTGAGGCACAAGTCGTCAGGTCCGTACCCTCGGGGCAGCACACGGTCAGGCCGGCCGTGTCGGCGGCGCAGTAGTAGCCCGGCTCGCATGAGTTCCCGGTGCCGTCTGGGCAGCAGGCCTCCTTGGTGCTAGTGTCATAGCAGTGCATCTGATTATCAGTAGAAGCACATTGCGCAAAGGAGGCGCCACACTGTCGGCATATTAGTTTTTAATGAATTGAAAGTAATGGTAGAGAGACTGGGACGTACGGCCTGGGAACATGTCTGAGCCATGCCGCAGATCGACTGCTTCGGGTGGTAGACATCATCTGTATCGCGGCGGCCCAGTCCGAAGATCTCGCGGGCAGACAGGAAGGCCTTGACGGGTCTGTAAGGCAACGGCTCGGCAAAGGCCTGGGAGGCGAGTGCGACGACCGCTGCGATGGTGATTTTCTTCATCTTGGGAAGAATGAGTTTCGTTTGATTTGGTTTAGTTTGGTTTGTTTTGTTTCGGTTCGTCGAGGTTGGTGCTTGTTTTGCTTGTCACTTGGCGTGAAGAATCTCTGGGATCTCTGGAGCAGATTGTATGCCGTCGACGTGAGAGTGAAATGTAAGAGCGAGTGTTGAAAAGAGTGGACGAGTCCCAGCAAGGGGACTCAGGTCAAAACGCAGCAGCAGGTATCGTGAGTGAGTACGGAGTACCGAGTAACTCGATAGGGAGTGCGAAAAAGAGCGGAGACGGGGTCGGATGTGAGACGAAGTGGGACTTGGGGGGGGGGCGGCAGAGTGTGCGATATACTGTACATATAGGAACTAAGGCCTTATCTACTTGGTACACAGCGGCTGGACAGGCAACCTGCAACCAAAGAGTGTAGGAGGGCAATCTCCTTAATTTTACTGGCCACATGGCCGGGCAGACCTTGTCCAGATCGTCACAAACTGACATCCTTCCTTGACTTGGGATTGGACAAAAGAGGCAAGAGCAGTATCTTGTCAAAATTAACAATCCTCAACCTGGCCACCAATACAAAAGCCATGGCTCGCCTGGCTCGCCTGGTCGAACAAAGCTGCCCTGACTTGTCGCTACCTGGAGTGTCCCTGCGCCGCTGGGCTGCCCCCTGTTGACGCCTCGGTTGGGGCCGACGCATTGCATTGCGACAGAGCAAAGAAAAGCCTCAAGTGCTGCCACAAAAAAGGAGCCAGCCATCTGTCTCGTTGTCTGGCAGTCTGGCCGGAGCGGCGGTGACGGGAGTGGGCCGCAACATCCACACGATGATGGTCCTCAACGGCTCACGGAAACAAAGCGAGGAGAATACTCGGTAAAAAAACACAGTCGCTCGACGCCGTCCACCCCAAACAACACGGCGCCTTGCCTATTTGCGCCGACAACCGTCAGGATTCATGCCTGGCTCCGGGCCAAGCCCCCAGGCGCGAACCGGACCCAAGTCAAATGAAATGAGACGAACACCCACAGGCACAAGCTCTGGCTCTGGCTCCTCTGGCTCTTGCTATCTTTCGCCCCATCGGCCAGAACTAGGCCGATGGGGAGAGAGAGGGCGCTTGCGACTGAGCGAATCCCTACCAGACGAGTCGCATCTTGGAGACATGTATGGCCCGTCGATTTCTCAATCACAAGTACTGGTCAGGCTGAACACAGAGCCGAAGTTGCTGAGGATTTATCAACGTCAATGCAAGGCTATGTATGGTTGGCGGGCGCTGCACGGCGGCTATTAAAAGAAGGAAATAGATGGAAGGAGTCAGCGTCAGATTCAGGAACAGGCAAGGCGCGACGGCTTTCGTCCGAGCTACTCGGTACGGAGTATCAGTTGATCAGCGGGGGTTTTGCATTCCACTCTCCAGGGTCTAAGCTAAGCCTGTTTGAAGGGGACCTACCCTGCCATTGGCTGAGCTCTGCTGGGCTGTGGGGTTTCACCAGCACAGGCCAGCTCCTGCCCGATTAGGACTGCTGAGTGTCAGCCCCCCCCTTGCGTTTGTCTCAGCGACATTGCGACGTTACTCCGTGCGCCTCTGGGAATCCGGGGAACCTCGAAAATGTCACGGACCATTTCTTAAATTCAAGACCAACAACAACGGTCTGTCACTTCTGTCATCTGCTCAAAATCGGAAAACTCACTATGAACCCTCAGATCACGAAGCTAGAGTTTGGACTACGCCATTCAATCGGAATCGCTCATCCATTCTAAGCTCCCTAGATGCCCAACAGTGCCGAGGCGAGTGAGCGCCATTTCGTTTCCATGTTCATCATTGTGAGAACTCATAACCATCCCTCCCGCTCGCCACTGACAATTCATGTCTTTGATGGAGGACAATCTGTGACCTTTTCGTGCTTAGAATTGATGACATACAAAACAATCAGATTACAGGCTATTCAGCTCGAGAAATGTCGACGAAGATTGCATTCTTCAAACAGAAGACAATCTATCAGTAAACCCGGCTCTGACGCACGTCAGTGTGTTGCCATCGCCATTCCGCCCTCTGAGACATTGAGCATCAAAACGTCATGTACAAAATACCTGTCCCCCACTCCAGCATCCTTTTCAAAATTGCGTCATGGAGTCCCTGACCAGGCCAATGCCACCCCCCCTCCTTATGCCTCAAGGTGCTCCGTCCTGAAAGCACTCTTGGTCTCCCCAGTCTCCTGGATACCAAGACTAGCCTTTCGCGCATCACGCGCCGAGTCTCCAATCGTGCCGTGCTCATCCGTGTACCCAATCTTGGACTCGCGGAACCCATCAAGCTCCCTCTTATACACGGTGTTGAGGAAGATGGGGTAGACGAACGAGACAAAGAAGCCGATCAGGGGCACACACATGCCGACATGATAGCCCTTGTGGTCCGCCAGCAGGCCCGTCAGCGAGGGGAACAGCGCGCCGCCCGAGACGGCCGCGACGATCCACGAGCTTCCCCGCTTGGTGTGCCGGCCGAGGCCGCGGATCGACAGCGTGAAGATGGTCGGGAACACGCACGACTCGAAGAACAGCACGATGCTGAGCATCGCGATGCCCGTCTCGCCGTACAGCCCGATCGCCAGCGCTATGAAGACCATGATGGCGGTCATGAAGACCATCAAAACAAGGCGTGGCTTCACGATCATCATCAGCCCGGCGGCGGCGAACCGCCCGATGGCGAACAGGCCCTGTCCGATGGCATATCGGTCGCTGGCCTGTGCGGCGGTCAGGCTGGCCGACTCTCGCGCGTAGTTGACTACAAAATTTTTAGCGGCTTATCCATCTGCTATGGCCGTGATTTTCATGAGACGTGGCTTCAGGCGCCCTTGACATAGCAGTCGGCGCAAACGCACACTTGATTACACCCAGGGAGGAAAAGGGGGGTCAACGTACTGAAATTTGCAGCTACTCCCACCTGGCTGCCCACATAGCAAAACTGAGCAGCCACGCCGAAGAACAGCTTATATTGCTTGGACATCGGCTTTTCCTCGTAACCTGTGAGCCCGGCGGACTGCTCGGCCTGCAGTTCCATGTCCGCATCCGTGACCTCGGGAATGGGCGAGAAGAAGAAGACAACAGCGAGCAGGAAGACAAAGGCAGCGATGCCGAGGTACGTCCACTGCACCTTGGAGATGTCGTTCGGGTTGGTCTCTTCGAAGAAGACGCGCGACGCCAACAGAGGAGCCACTGCGATTCGTTAGCACCAATGGCAAAGCGTGACGGGTCCAGACCTGAGAAGCATGGGTTTCCCCACGGTTTTTGAGGTGGAAGGATAAAGGTAAAGACGTATACATACTAACAGAGCCGATGGCCTGGAATGACTGCGAGAGCTCAAGACGGAACTCTGAGAGCCGGGGTGGTCCGCAGGTCGCAATGAACGGGTTCGCTGAGGTCTCGAGAGTCGAAAGGCCGGAGCCGACGATGAAGAGGGAGCCACAGAAGCCGCCAAAGGACCGGTAGACAGCAGAAGGCCAGAACATCAGCGCACCGACGCCGTATATGCAGAGGCCGACGATGAACGTCCATCTATACCCGAACTTCCTCACAATCCAGCCAGAGTAGGTCAGAGGCCCGATGAAATAGGCTCCGAAGTAGGCACCTTGGAGGCCCTATGATGTGCGGGCAGTCAGTACTGGGATCGAAAACAGCGGAGAGAGGGTCGGGAGCTTACGCCAGCTTTGGCTGCCGTTATGTTCAGGGCCGTCTGGAACTTTGCGTTCAGTACGTCCAACCTGCCAAAGTGTAAGCTTCCGGCCCAGAGATACAAGCCATGCCACGGAGCACCCACAAGCCATAGGCAAATCCCCACAGGAAGAATAGAATCGTGACCAGGGTGATCGGGAAGATGGACTGCCTGACAGTCAAGGCTGAGGCGCCCGTCAGGCCCCGATTCGACACCGACTTGCGGTGCGTTTGGACCTCAGTATTGGAGGGTCGGCGCTGCTCGAGGATCTCCTGGGGAGTTGGCTCCTCTCGTTTCCCAAACATCTTGAAGTTTTTTGCCACGCCCAGCCGGAATAGGAGCTGAAGAGATGGAAGAGCGATCAGTGGCCAATATCAAGGCGTGATGGCTTTTCGGGGGCGGGGGTTTTTAAGGTTTGGTTGGTATGAGCCGTTTCTCGAAGGGTTGCAGTGCAGATGGATGATGATGGTGGTCAAGCAACAATGAAGCTCAAGGGAGCTCGCCACAGGCTTCTTATATACCTCTTGTCACCGAGGACCTATCGTCGCAGTGTTGAGCTTTCTTTCTCTGAGGCGAACGTCGAACTGTACCATCTCCCAGCTCGGCGATTCCGTGCAAGTGATGCCAGACACCACATCTTCCACCTCTCCATTCTAAAGTGCTACCTACATCTCTTAGCAGCAAGGCAGGCTGCCAGGCCAGCGGCGTATACTGGTCTGTGCTCGAAATGCCAACCGACCACCACTAGCAACGTGCCCGGCCTGTTTGGAGTCTGGTCGAGCCATTGCCCCTCGAGGATGAACCCTGGCGAGCATCACGCAGCTCTTCCGGTCACACCTCAGACCAGAATTATCTGATGGAGACGCTCGAGGCCTATACCCTCTCCAGCTGGGTGTCTAGCGCGCAATGCAGGTCGGTCGCCTTGCCCGGGCCACACACACACACACACACGAAAGCTAAGCGGCACACCTTACTTAGCGTTTTGCGGGGGGGAAGAGCTTCCAGATGTAGAGGATGGCATTGCCGGTGGCCTCGTCCTGGGCTTTGGGGATTGGGGGGGTGGTACGATGGGGCTAGCGCTGGGGAGAGGAAAATGCGGAGGGGGGGGGGGCAGAGACCACAGGGTACATGTAGACTTTGGGGTAAGGCCGTGCAATTCAGCGATAGATATGACGGTAACTGATTCCCTGCTATTCCAAGGTTAATCTCACGATAGCCAGGCAGGGCAGGTGGTGAACCTGAGAACCACAGGCCTAAGGTGCTCTTGCCATTCTAACGCATAACACATGGTGCGGGTGAGCCCTTGACCTGGTTCTGGAAGAGAGCATCTTGCTTGGTACATGCTTGCTTGGTCTGTGGTCGTGTTAGTAGTAACCACTGTCTGGCTTGTTGCATAGCATCGCCTGTGGTGATCTCTGTCCAGGCGCATGGCTCATGACTTCCGACAAGATGCAGTAGGTGAAGTAGGCATTCATACCTAGGTACCTAGCCCTCACTCTGAGAGAGTAAATTGATGACCATGAAGGGTCATTGGAGCACAACTCTCTCCTGCCCAACTTCAGAACCCAGCAACTGGTAAAGCACTTAGAGAAGACCTGTGGGGTGGCAAGCCTGGCTGATCAAGTAGCTCACGGTCCAGACCTCTCCAGATCCAAGCTTCGTACTAAGCTTTTCCCCAAGCTTTCTTTCACTGTTCTTGGGCCGGTCTTGGGGTCAGTCACATGGGGTCAAGCAAGCAGCGGGGGACCAATGAGGTGCACTCCCAAGGGGACGTCACCTCCTCCCACATTCCGCGTATCTTTGAACCTCTCTCTCTCTCTCTCCCTCCCTCTCTCCATACCTATCTTTTTAGTCTTCCCTCTGCTTCAGCTCGAGCTTCCATTCTCGGAAAAGTCTTAGCTTATGTCTCAAAAGCTACAGCAGCTTCCTTTAGTTCCCGGGACAGTAACACCGAGCCCAGTCTCTGAGAGGCAGAAGATGCATGTGGTCTGATCATGAAGTCCGCCAACCTGCTTGGGAAAGGCAACCGAGGTCCCCTACTTTGGCGCTTGGAATACCTATTTGGGATTGAAAAGCATTTTAGGCGGGACCGCGGCGGGATTTAAGGAACCAGCTAGGCGAAATATCGGAGTATCTGGAAATCGGAGGCGGGCTCTGGAGCCAAAACCCATGGTAGTTGGGGGGGGGGGGACTGGTCGCATTCTAGACATCATCAGTATGTCTTCCTCAATGATGGGCTCGAATTCCCTAAGAAATATGCTGGTCTCCTCTATCCGAGCTGACAGGCCTTCTCGGAGCTCCCACATCCATCACGCACACTCACACTTGGAACCCATGGAACCCGGTGCACTCACTGCAAGTTGGCCGTAACTCGTCCATCAGAAGGAAATCGCCAAAAGACATTACATGCATGCATGCATTTGGGGGTGGGTTGATTCAGCAATAATATTACTAATACGGCCTAGTTCTAGGCAAATTCTCGCACTTGCAGTTCGCAAACTCTCATCCCCAGAAGTTTTTCTGTCAATCTGCTATCATACAGGTGCTTGCGACGAAATTTAGGCGACAAGAAAGAAGTGTGCCAGTCTCTCCCCGCTGCTTCTCATGTCGCCAAAGCGAGGCCGATCTGTTACGCGTGCTGCGCATTATAAGTCAACCCAAATGAAAACGAATTGAAAGACTTGTACTCTTAACAAGGAACGTGCCCCTGCTTTAGGTGAGGACGTGACAAATTAAAGAAGAATCAGTTGACGGCTGATCCATGGTTTTTCCAGCGCTGGCCAGAGATGGGCTGCGTGGCCCTCCCTCTTGCGTGGCCTGGCCCTGATGAGAGGTTGAATACAAGACAAACATTCTGGAGATAGTAATGCATCGATCGCCAAAGCCAACCTTGGTTCAGACACAGAGGGCGAAACTAGAACGCAGACAAGAAAAACAAGTTTGTGGCTCCGTTGTATCGTGCAGGGTCTGTGAGCAAACTTTAGAAGTCCCGGTCGTTTGATTTGGTTGCGACCGCAACGAGGCAGGAGCATCAGGCGGTGATATAGTAGCGTCTGAATCGTCGGCTGCTCAAATCCTTAGTCTGCTTGCTGTGAGGTTGATACCTCAGGTGTAATTCGGCTTCTGGGACCTCGGGGATAGGTTGATGTGAGGGGCTGGTGGCTTCACCTTGGAATCCAAGCATGAAAATCTGCGTCCTTTTTGGGACGTGACACCAGAACAAAACGCTTCCGAGCATCAGGCTTTATAGATAAATCCATTCTCCCAGGGGGATCTCATTTCCCTGGGGGCTTCTGTTCTTCAAGTTTGGGAACAGAAAGTCCTCATCGTCCTTGGCGTTGGGCGTCTTGGTTTCGAGCGTCTAGTTCTCCTCGCCCTCGAGCTTAGCAAGCCACTTGTTCATCTGTGAGTACTTTTCCATAAATGTCTTCTCGAGCTTTTCACATGCGGCGTAGACGTTGTCTGTGGGCTTCCAGTACGTCTTGCAATTGGTGAAAATTTGATTCATGTCGGCCAGGAACTCCTCGTCGCTGGTGTACCGGCCTTGGTCCATCTTGTTCTTCATGGTATTGAGGTCCATAGGCTTGGTGACTTTCTCAAAGTAGTCGGGGACGTTGTCGACGACGGCGTCAACTGGCTCCTTGAAAGGACCAACCAGGCGAGTCCAAAATCCTGCATGCAATTAGTATTTACACACATCAGGAGTTTTGGGGTACCAAAGATCATCCAGGAGGCTGGGTCAGATTGCTTCCTGTCCCATTCTTGCATCACGGTAAAGTAACTCGGGTCAGGACTTACCAGGTCCTGAAAGCATCCTGGTCAGGAGATCTGAGCAGAAATATAATTTCTGGGCAGTAGTGAAGTCTTGATCACCATTCGGAACACCGGGGAGACGGCGGCGAGGTGCAGGCTTCGGCGCCGGCAACGGGGTTCTTGGCTTGCGGCTAACAGCCTTCGGAACTGGTGTTGTGTGCACCGGAGGTTCTGACCGGCGGGGCTTCTTGGCTGTTAACAGAGCATCGGACTCCTCATCTGCATCTTGGTCGATATAGTGGACTTGCTTCCGAGGGGGGTGTACAAGCTTCGCGTGGTCTGAATCACCACCTAGCTGAACCAGGGGGGAGGTGTCTGAGGGGACCATGGCTACCACCAACTCGCTGAGCACGTCTTGAGGCAATGACTTGGCAAATTCAGCCTTGGAGTTGGAGGTGTGCATGTACTCTGCCGCCCATCCGAGGAGCAGCTTCCTGATGGAGCACCCCTCTGGGGTATCCTTCCACACCTGCACCAAGAGCGGAGTCGAAGGGATTCTCGTGGTGGCCCGCCGCACCTCAACCATGGCATCAAGCGTGTGGTCACAGAGGCCATCTATGCGAAGCTCATAGCCCAACTTCCAAACCCCAATAAGGATCTCATATGATGGCAAAGTGTTGGCATCAGGAATGACAGCGCCAGTGTACAGAAAGTTCTGTACAAAGCCGAATACCTCAACGGGGTAGTTGGGCAGTCGCTCGACGTACTCAACATCGTCCCTGTGGCCAAACTTTTCGAGGTAGTAGGCCGACTTTGAACAGAGGAAGTTCTTCTGCAAGCCGAATGGAATCTCTTCCGGTCCTACAAGGATCACAACAAGCTCTGGGTGAGGCTCCAGCCATGAGAAATTGATGGGCTTGGGCTGAGTGGCAGGCTCTGATGGCTTGGGAGCCGCTGGGGTATTCGCAGTGCCCTGGGTACCAAATGATACCACTGGAGCCTCCTGACCAACTCCAGCATCAGGCACAGGTGGACGTTCCGCGGTGGGTACATCCATCTTGTGACCTGGGAAGTGATGGTAAATGAATGCGCTGCTTGCGTTGACATTAGCAATCTCTCCTGCCAACGGTGGAGTGATAAGTCTGGCCGACCGAGACGGGGGACCACAGATTGTGAGTTACTTGATTGAGTGCAGTTGTATGTGGAAAATCAGGGAATCTTAGTCGCTCATAAGTTTTTCCAAACATTGATTGAGGGAGGGCTTGGAAGTGAGTGAAGGAGGGAAGGAGGAATGGACTTACCAGTTGAGGCTTCCAAGCTGGCTGTGATGAGATGTTGCACTCAGGATGAGATTTTCAACGGCAGATGGGAGTTTTGGTTGAATTGGATTGACTTGGTTGCCAAAGGATGGACTGGAATGTAAGAAGGAGGGAATTCAAAGATGCCAGGCTCTTGGGTTTGATGATAAACCCAGTCGCTCTCTGCTTTTTTTTCCAGGTGAATCTTGGTTGTGCCCAGGTTGGGTGAGGTGAGAGTTGAGTGAGATGACTAAAATGCAGTGACTGACTGACTGACTGACTGACTGACTGACTGACTGCCAGTGACTGACTGCTATTGGTGTGCCTGGTTCGGTGCAGGGGCCCTTTTTAGCCCTGCCCCACCTGCCCTTTCAAGCCAGGACCTTAGGTTACTGGGCAGGTGCAGCAGCATTCTAAAGATGGACCACCACCTCCAACTTCACCTCAGTTCACACTACTATTGTTCAAACATTGCATTCCATTTCCTCAAGGTCTATCAATATATTATGTGTTAATTTTGCTATGAGACCTCATTCTGCTTAGCGATGCTCTCACTTGAAGTCAGATCAAGAAACACTTGATAGTCTTTTAATAGGTGAATGATGCCCTAAGACAGCCAGTAGCTCTAGGCCTAAGACTATACTTAAGTACCTACCTAGGTACCTCTTATGTAACAGTAGCAAGATTAAGCAACCTGCAATTCAATGCTAAAGAAATTTGCCCCACTAAACCTTACACATATGTAATGATTGAGATAAACACGTTCTAATTTTTCTACTACTAGATTAATTACAAGTGTTGACTGTACATAGATGTTGTTAGCCTTAATTGTTAGGTTTTCCTATTCTATACAATGAGGGGTAGAAACTACCTAGGTACATTATACTGTGTATATACTCTTAACTAGCCTATCCTAGGGATTAGAAAATTTACACTTTAGATTCATGTAGTTTGATACTTAATGACTCTCTTTTATATTTATATTATCTTCAATGCTTCTAAGGTTAAACTCTTAATTCTTTATATTAAGGGTTAAGCTTTCTGTTTCTATAGTTTACTATCTTAGCAACGTTAATATCTTCTACACTGTCCGCACATTATGATAGAAACTCTAAAAAGAAAGAAGTAGCTTCATGTAATGAATACATTTTCTTTTAGAAAAGAAGCCTGCAAGAGTTGTACTGAGGTTCTAACAACAACTTGTCAATCTGGCCTCTGGACTTCAGGACCCTACCTAGGTAAGCCTCAAAGCAAAGAAGGCCATCACAGACATCAGTCTCTTAAAGGGAGACATCTATTTTCAATTATCACGTTTCAGAAGATTAAATATTACCATGGTGCGAGACAGCATCCCACATGGCCAAACTCTGCAGATCTGTGGCTCAGCTAAGAGAGGTGGTGGCTTTTCCGGAGTAGGCGGAAGCTGATGAGGCATACCTACTTAATATTGGAAGCCGGCATATCAGCGCACCAGAGTGCCAAGGGGTTTCACTTATAATACCACAGTTGAAGCGATATTTTTAATGTGCCATTGGTCAGCCCCCCTCCAGATCATTTGGAAAACGAGCTCGGGCTCGTAAACACCTCGAGCTTGAGACCCGGCCTTGCTCAGACAGTGCGCTGACCAGCAGCACCAATAGATGTGGAAAGCAAGAACGGTACATTATTAACCTTTTGATAGCGGTGATTCTTTGCATAGAAAGAGCTTACATTGTGACCTACATAAGTCAAATCACATTTTGATAACGCAACGAACCAAAAGCTATACGAAGCACATCACTAGACGGAGAGGAGGTGGCCCTAGACCTACCAAGAATACAGCGTAAGGCAAAATGTCGCCACAATTTGAAGTATACTACCTTATCCTTCTCATTTCAAGTTCTTGGCGATTATAGGGACATGAGAACGAATTGCCCCATGAGAAGACTTCCAAACAGCCTTTCACTTTTAGCACATCAACACAGACACCCCCCCCCCCTTTTTTCCCCGCTGTGATGACCACTTCGTCTTGCATAATAAGCATACCGCTGGTCAAGTAACTCACTGAATCCGACACAGGACTTCGAGTCACATCAAGAAGCCCACCCAACCTTGCGGTTCCCGCCCCCTTCGCAACGCTCAAATGTGTGCCCTCTTGTGCAGACAGTTTTTTTTGGCCGCCAGCCCTTCCAACACCTGGCCGGACAGGCTTTCAACCACCAGAGAGACAAATCATACCTAGGTACCTGTGGCATCTTCCTAGGTATTTGTCACAGACGACGGAGAGAGACGCAAGAAATCAGAATCAGAATCATGCCATTGAAGTCCCATGATATAAATGAGCATTATCCCCCAGGAACAGAAACCCCTGTGATCCAACCCAACAGGACAAGAACAGAAAAACTCGCCTCTATGGGTTGCCAGAGTATTGCATGAATATGTATGCATGCATGCACCACCGCTCCCCTGGAGCCGGCCATGTTGTGTTACTTACCGCCGTCCTCCCCCAAACGCCCCCTACACAACACACCCTTCCTCCTCCTCCTCCTCCTCCGCCTCCTCCTCCTTCTCGGATATCGTGGGTAAACAATGCCGAAAGGACTCCCTAACAGGCAAAACTCCCCAGCGGCCCGGATTTCCCAACATCGCGCACGCCACAGCATAACGAGATGGGGATCCCCGTTTTTCACGGATGGGATTGTCCTAGACGTCGTGCGACGTCGGTGGGAGGAGGTGGAGAAGGGAGGGCGTCTTACTTGTGGCGCGCCCCAGGGTGTGCCCGCCAGGGTTTCATCACCTTCGCTTGAGGAGCCGACCGAGAGACACTTGGCGCGTCGCAGCGAGGGGTCTGCTTCGCGCAAGGTGGGTGGAAAGAGGACGGACAAAAGACGAATGAGACGTGACCGGCGTGTAAACAGCCCACGGGCCGATCGTGGTCCTGGGTTGGGTCTTTGACGTCGTGGAACACATCCATCGGTATGTGTTCGCCTATGCTTGCTCACGTCTCTTGGTGGTTATAGCTGCGGGCAATCTGGGAGAAGGCCTTGGACTTCTTACCCAACCCAGGGTGCTCTCTGGGCCAGATCCATATTTATATGACAGACACGCCGGCCTCCGAGAACATTTCGATTATAAAGCTGGATGATGTTGTCTAATGTACCTCCATGCCTAACCTTTTGCAAACATGGGAGTGAGGACCAATCATGTTATGTGAAGGCTTATGGTCCACTCCCATACCTGGGTACCTTAGCGAGATGCAACTAACTTACGGATATTGTCGTATCTCGACCAAGATCGTTTCATCCCCGCCCAGCGATCGGACCATGCGTTCCTGAAGTCATGTAGGTCATCACGAAAGCGTCAACCCCAATATATGGTCTCCGCTGCCAAGAGACCCCGATGCGACTCTTTGCGAGGTTGGATCCCGCAGTCGTGGCTGAAGTAGCCAACACGGATACAGAATCTGCTGAGCCTCGGAGCGAAGCCCTTACAAAGTCCCGTGATGCTGTTGGATGGGGTCGCATGCGCGGCCCTGGGGCACGTCGCACCCGGGTTCTAGGACCACACCACAACAAGCTGTCCCCTTCACGATCGTGTGTGGATCTCGGGCAATCACATTTCGAGATCGAACGGGCGGCCACTCGCTTACGTGCCTAAGACGCCCGTTCTGCGGGGAAGACCAGGTCACTACAAGATAGCCGACCCTCCTTCAAGCAACCGCTATCGTGCATTCCGGCTTGCTGCTTTAGCCAGCAAGGTGTCCGGAAGTGGAAAGACGGGGGGTGGGCGGACGTAGGTTACATCGAGGGCGGCAGAGCGGGCGTCAGTCTCAATGTGTGCCTCTATTTCAACCGATTAGCCCCAGAGATGAATACTTGAAGGCACCATCTACTCAGGTAGAGTGCGATCACCACGGGGGTCGATGAGGATGATCATACATGGCCAACTTAAACGTGAGTATGGTTCATGAGACGCAGCCCTAGTGCCTTCTTAGTCTGCCGGGTAAAGTGAAGACGGCGGATGAGCGGAACGAAGAGTACTGTGTAGGCTTCGCGGTAAGGATTCGATGAGAAAGCCTCAAGGGGCCTAGTCCCGTGACAGGGGCCTGCTATGAGTTCCGACAAGCCTCAAATATGCAAAATGGGTTGATTGTTCCCGACGGGATCAGGGTCTCCAGCGTGGCTGTATGCGCAGCAATAATCTCCGGGGTCTTTGTGGAGACCCCTACATTTCGATCTGTTTAACGACCCGAATGCGGTATGTAACAGCGGTAGTCTTATCGGGGCCGTTGTCAAGCAGTTGGAATAGCGCGACAAGAGGACCCTCTCTCCGGCGAGACCGTAATTCTCCATCAATCAAAGCAGCGCATTCAAGTGCGCACGTCGGTTGCTGCCGAAGATGTCGTGCCACGCCTTGGGGGCTCTTGAGCGGGTCAAACAGACGGGCAAATTCGCTACTTGAGGACCGAGCTCTCAATATGATCCAAGCGACCGGAGGAACGTTATGGGTAGTAGTCAGGTAGTATGGTCTGGCCTCAGCGAGGCGCATCCGACGATAAAGGCGACCAGGGTCCTGATCCAGACCAACTGGACACGGAGCCACCACGGCGCTCGTTGGACAGCCATCAAGCACTGAAATCTTCGAGGCGTGTGCTGGTGATGTCTCTCTAAACACACTCCCCCTTCAGGAGCCGGGCTTGCCCGAGCTAGCGGGCCGTGGAGGGTGTCGCTCCCCAGGTGACAGCTCTCGATAATCAAAGTCAAACAAATTAAACCGTTGATAAGGCAATGCAACCCCCCACGCAGTTCATATCGAAGCTGTTCGGCCCTGTGAGCCAATCTATCCACCCAGTGGCACGATTGGGGGGGACTGCCCCCCCGCGTCGTCTGCGACAAGTGACCACGCGGGTGTGTTGGTGACCGTCGCGGCTGATCCAAATTGCCGCGCGTAATGAAGATGTGCTCGTCCCACGGCCACGTCCCGCGCCAATATCGGCGAAGGAGAATTGATGTGATGATAGGTGCTATCATCCCGCTGGAAGCGGAAATTGGACCTTGGTGCTCATCCTTTGCCAACACTGGGCTGAATGCAGGGGGCATAGTAGGTCCCAGCTAGGGGGCGAGGGTGCCGCCTGGTACACAAGATTTCCGAAGAGGACAGACAGTCTGTTGGGCTTCCGCCTGCCCACCGGCCCCATTTCAATCCCCTGGAGGCGATCATGGTGGAGGGGGTTATTCCGGGGACACAGAATTTGCATCAAGCATGATGACTAGGGCTGACGCCATAGACCCGCCCCCCAAGAAACAGCCATGGCGATGGTCTGGCCAGACCTTGTCCAGATTTCGCCCGGGCCTTGGAGCCGGATTCGACGAACTGTGCCAGGAGAGTCAGACAAATATAGGTGGGGTGGTGCCTGTCTGCTTCCTTGGTAGACCCAGCATGACTGCTGCACGCGCCAGTGCACGCTTCGGTGAGGATGACCTGCTCCATCGTGCCACCGAGCCACCGTATTGCGTGAATCCCTTCACCGGAGCCCCCAATCCAGCAGGGTTGGCAGGACTGGATCATTGAAAGAAGTAAAATCTCCGTTTGGGGTGGAGGATCGGTGCATCTGCAACCTGTGTCCGGCCAAATCTGCACGTTCCAGGAGAGAAGCAGAAATTGAGTCAACCTCTTGGACTGTGGGGTAAGGTTTGTGTTCTGGATGAGGACGGGCTGGTTCGACGCTTCTTGTTGAGCTTCCGGAAGGGGGGCCAAGACCCGGCTGGAGAAGATTAGCTTGACGCCAGAACAGGCGGCCGGGACAGGACGCCCTTACCCCGTGGGGCCGTGGGGAGGTGGAGGGGCTGGGAGTCAGTGGGAGCTGGGGGCTAGCGCCTTGGAACTTGCTCGATAGATGAAGTGGTTGCCAACGCCCGCCCGTGGGACCAGCACAGGCTGCACAGCCTGACTTCATCAAGACACTCCGGCTCCGACGTGCAAGGGTGCTGGGGGTTGGATGTGATCAGTGATCGGTCGATAGATACCATGAATAGATACCATGTCGCCAAAATAACACGTACGCTCCTTGGTTTTTCCCAGGACGAGCCGGCCGCTGGATGCTGGCAACTGACATCATGCCCTGATTCAGCCGTGACCAGTCGTCCTTCCAAGTACACCCCTCCTGTCAGGGCTCTGTAACCCCCGTTGTCGTCAGACTAGAGTGACTAGTACGGGTTAGATGTCGCTGGCCTCATCGACCTCCACACCATCGATCGGGAGGTCCATCGCTTCAGGACGAGCCGGAAGAGTCACCTGTTGCTGCTGGCCTCTGGCTCGCTCGGGACGAGCACTGTCACGATGTCCAGCCTGCCCCAGCTCCACCCCCACGCAGGTGTGACATCTAGAACATGGAGCTTGCGCGTGTGTCCCCCATCCGAGGCGCTCTTGCATTCAGCCTGGCAGGCACACAAACCCGCCAACCACAGCACATCCACCCACGCCCCCTCGGTCGCAGGGCCATCTCCCGCACTTTGCATTGTGCGTCGGGGGAAAGCTCAGTGCCAACCTAACCTAGACCAGCTATGACCATGCCCTTTTACGCGGTTTCAACAACCCCCCCAAGGCTGCGTTTTAAGTGCCGAGGGCGAGCCCATTCTTGTCGTCAGCTAGATCGGCGTCCTCGATGGCAGTCTGTCAGGTCGTCTCGTAACAGCCTGATGCACAACGCAGCACTGATATCAGTATCGTTCGAGGGGTGGGTTCGAATTCCTAATGGGCCACGGTAAGAAAACAACAACCTCGTCAACCTGCCAACCCTGCCTTGGCAGAGTAAACGTTACTTCTTGTTTTTCTTCACGTAATTTTTTGTCCGCGCACTGTACTCCGTACGACGAGCGAGGCAGGAGACTGGTCACAACGTGTGTTTGTTATGATCATGCGTCCCCCGGGACACCAGGGCGAGAGAATGGAAAAGTCTTCGAGACGTGTTGTGTGTGAAACGCCGCGCCCGGTGAATCAGATCAGACCTCTCGGGCCATCATCGTACGCCATGGCGCTGTCAACTCCCTTCACGACGACCGGCCTCCTGCGGCCTGGATGATCCCGGCTTGGGAGCAGTATTTCCCCAGCCGCGCACGGGGGGGAGAAGGCGTATTGCATCGCTCCACGACCACTGGTTTCCGAAAGTGCCACACCAGCCCTGTTGCTGGAACACAGCAGGAGGCCCAGTCACCATACGATGATGCGCGTGTTCCGGAGCGGAGGACTGACTTGACTGTACCTGCCCCAAATTGCGGTGTGCGGTAGTGTGGGAAGTTAGAAGAAGGCAATCTCTTCTTTGGTTGGGATGTACTTCAGAAGCTGAGCCTCTGCCCACGCACCAGTGACTCGCCCAACGACGCCGGCTCTCAACTAGTTGGTCCCTTTGCCTGCGCATGTGAAGACTGCAGCGGCGCCTGACGATGAGCGGAGCGGATCCGTACGGATACTCTACCTCAACAACCGCTGTCCATGGCTGCCCAAAACACGACAGCGTAGAACCTGTGACAAAAGCCAAGTGGGCTGGCCTCTCACAGCCCCCCAAAAACAACTTGTCCCCCACCCTCTTACTGCTGCGGTATCCGTATTGCGCGGCATGGGGAAAGGGGAACCCCCAGAATGGGCTGAATGGCAGCCTCTTGAACCTGTTTGGACAGCAGCTGTCTTGGCGCGCACGCAGCGAGCCTCGTTTGTGCTGTTAGATTGGCCGGCTGTCCGTCATGCTTCTTATTAGCAAGTCACAGATGAAAGTTCTTTGTCTGGTCCGCCTCTCCTTTCCTCATTTGGGTGTGGGAAGGGGGCGGTCAAAAGTATACTCCAAGAGAGACGGTGGCAGTGTCGGGAGCGTCTTCTGCGAGTGTTTCCGTTCCGTTCGGAATTCCGTAATAAGCTGCAGCAGCTCGTACCTAGGTACTGTACCACAAGGCCGCCTGTCTGTCACCCCCGGCAATTGCGGTACGGTAGCTCTCCCCGCAATGAATCATAAAAAAATAAAAAATAGGGAACCAACCCCTGGCCGCCCTGCATAGGTACTCCGTACCGGCGATCAGGGAAGAAAAACTCTAAACAGTTCGGGATCGACAATCTGACAAGAGCCTCGCCTGGACTCCGGTGATGTGGGGTGAGGGGGAGGGTAGGTCTTTCCCTCCTTGCCTCGAGCTCAGCCTGCCTGCCTGCCAACCAGCCATCATTCTGTTTGGCGAGAATTCCCCCCTCAGATATTCCCACCCGAACTTGCCTCGCCTAGAGAGAAGGCGTGATGATGAATGGCCCGGTACCGTACTACCTCACATTCCCAACACAGGCAACGCCCCCTTCCCCACAGAGTGACACGGTGTAACTTTCCTGTTCCTGATCAGCTCCAGATGTCGTCTCAGCCCATTTTGACCTTGCTGCGGAGCCCCATTTTTTCCTTCTCACTTCAAGTGTTCTCTGTCCAAGAACCCCTTCTTCTCCACGGCCCCCGGCCATGATGACTTGCCCGTGACCCATGACCCGTGGACATGGATAAATTAGTTTCGTAGATCTTCGAGAAGATCAGAATACGGCTTGGTACGGCGAGAGGCACCCCAATTAATTTCTTGTTGCTGTTGGTTGATACGTGTATCGGTCTCTGAGGCACAACAAACACCCGCTCCCCCTCAGGAGGCAGAGGTTTTCTTACAGCTCACTTCACTTCTGGTCGAATGAATGCAGGACCCCAAGTGGCCCTCGTGACCATGATAGGCTATCAGTGACCTACCTGTAGCTGTGTGTCTCACCCTCCTCTTCTCGCTCATTCCACTGCCGACGCAAAACCGGAAGAGGGAGGGAGCTTCGCGGCTGGGGGGTGGGGGGGGGCGTGAAATAACTAATGAAATTCTTGTGTTGGGCGTCGGGTCCGCACTTCATCCCACTCTCTGGGTATCCGTAGAGCACGTGGGCCTCGCTCCGGGAAGGGTGTGGCCACAGGTACGTCAGAGTGGTTGTTTTCGAGACATGGGGGGCGATTCGGAACCGAGTCATGTCACGATGGCTTTCCTGCCAGGCCGTCAGTTTCAGGCGGATTTTTCCACAATGGGTGCGTCGGCGGATCGAAACCCCCCCCCCTTGATGGACGGGAGAGAATTTTATTGCGGTTGATTTTCACGCTGGTAGTCAGGCAGACAGGTAGTGACTTTGGCTTTGAATAGATCTGAGATTGTTCCTGGCTTTCTTTCGCCATCCTAACCAGGCCCGCCTTCCCCATGGGAACGCTAAGGCCGTACTCCCGTCCGTTCCCGCAAGATGTAACTCCCCCCCGGACCTTCCTGTATCAAGTATCTATGTGATATCTGCGCGAAACAACAGAAATGGTCTAAAAAGGAAACGAAAAATAGAAAGTGTCAAAGCACGTATCATTGGCCGTTCGGCACACAATGATTGACTCCACCATCCGTGTCCCGATCCATTCCAAAGTCAAAGAGAAGCGAAGCTGTCTATCCACCGGGGAAACGGGTTCTCTATGCTGCTGATTATGGTCAATGTTGTAACGGATAGTCGTCCCAAACGCCTCGCAAGTTTATCCATCTATAGTAGTCCTGTTCATCATTCGTACATCGCCTGGTGCTGGGAGTCGTCCACTTCACCTCCACCTAGGAGCGATCCATAAAATCCCCACCAGCGATGCTGTTGGATGAGGAGCTGCGCCCGCTGCTGTTGAAGCCCTCGGGAACCAGCAGGTCGTGCACTGCCACCTTGGGGACCTGAGGGACGGGAAGCTTCCGCTGGTTCCCGTCAGGTCTGCTCATGATGTCCGAGAGCGACATACCAGCTCTCGCGGGGGCCGCGCCGCTCGTGGGTGGCGGGTTGGGGAACTGCTGCTCGGGCTGGGGCTCCAGGGGCGCAAGCGCAGGCGTGTGGTAACCTAATGAGAGCTGACGGAATGGTGGGAGCTCATACGTAGCCTGATATGAAGGACGCAGGCGTGGCGAGTGCGCAGGCGTGGCTAGCGGCGTGTGGTCCGGCGTTGGGGACAAGGAGTCATGGGAAAAGGTTGGTGACGAGGGAGCAGTGGAGTTGGGAGAGTTGGGCCTCGACCTCTTCGCGTGCCTGTAGGCGTGCGAGTAGTGGTCGTCATGGTGCTCCTCCTGTGAGTTGGATCTTGACATGTGGTAGGCTGAGAGCGAGGGCAGGTTGCCGCGAGAGCCGTGGGAGCTGTGGGAGTAGTAGGGGTGGAACCTCGAAGAGTGGTGGCTTGCTGAAGGGGCCATCAGGTTGTCGCGCTCGACCTGGTGAGCAGCCTTGGCGAGCATTGTGATGTCCATCGGTCCGCTGCCATGGGGGCTACCAGCCGGGGCTCTTCCGAATGGAGCAACAGTGTTGTGAGGCAGGACGAACTGAGAGTACGAGTGAGGTGGAGAAACATTTGGCGAGGATATCGAGGAAGGCGGGGCGGAGCGGATGTTCTTTGGAGCTGGGGGCGGCATCATGTCGCCGGGCTGCAGACTACCCATCATCTGGTGAGGCTGCTGGCCCTTGTTGCCCCGTCTCGAGTTTGGGTTGCTGTGTATCCTCGAGTGTCGGGTCAGCTCGTCGGAGCGTGAGAACTTTTTGCTGCAGCCCGGGAAGTTGCAAGCGTGCGGCTTCTCGCCAGTGTGCGTCCTGATGTGTCTTGTCTGGTGCTCCAGACGGTGGAATGCCTTGTCACAGAGCGGGCACTTGTACGGCCGAGGGAGCTCGTTGCCCACCTCAGCGGGCTGGCCGGTGGGCAGAGGCCCATTTGGACGGAGGACAGAGACGGAGGCCATATCGGCTTCGTTGTGCTGCTGGGTAGGAGACTGCGACTGGCTGGTGCTGCCGCTGTTGGTGCCGCTGTTGGGTTCCTGGTGTTCCGGAGCGGCGGCCGCTGAGGAATCGGGGTTCAGCAGATTTGCGAAATCTACTGCGGACTGTGACCGCTGCATGTGATCGCCCTTCTCTGGATGAACCAGACCCAACACGCCAACCGGTTAGATAGTCCTGTGACTGGACGTTGCGTTTTTTCGAAGCTGCTGCAAACTGGGGCAGCAGTCGGATTGACGTTGTTGTGGAGGTTGTGGATACTGGTCGTCGTAGACGGGGTGATATACCAGGTAGTGGTGGAGGTGGTTGTGGTGACGACGAGTACCTAGGTAGGGTCGACAGGGTTGTTGGGTTCGCTGAGTCTTGTTGCAGAGGTAGAAGGGGGTTTGGACCCGGTTGGGGCAGGTGTACTTAAGTACGTCTAATGTGGTGGAAGGACCTTGAGTAGTTTGGTTCTTGGAGGATTTTTGGAAACGGGTTGGGGAAGGTCGGATCTCTCTCTCTCTCTGGGGAAAGGGGGTTTTAGGGAGGAAAAAAGAGGCAGCGGAGGCCTGAAGGGGTGGGAGGAGGGGAGCCGAGATCTTTTTAAAAACGATCCGTGGGGATGGCGCCTTTTTTCCCACCGTCAGGCCTGCGGGTCGCCCAAAGTCACAGCACGTAATGGACGGGTACAGTGCAGTGTGCAGCGCAACCCAGCCCAGCCCATCGCAGTGCCCACAGGACCCGAGGTACCAATGTATCCTTTCCCGCCCAGCTTTTGCTCTGCCCGGTGGCCCCCCCGGTGGCCCCAGTGGGCTGCCCACACCCCGGTCTTGGGGGAACCACCCCTGACCTCCTGGGAGGGTCAGGGAGGAAAGGACTGCCAACGTGTGGAGAGCGCTGAGGCTGCAACCGGGGGACGGATGTACACAGAGGCAGGGCGGCATCTCAGCACCTGTAAGTGCTGCAAGCCATCGCGAGGGTACGCCTAACAGCCGCCCAGACAGGGAGCCCCGGGGTCCGACCCTCGAAGAGCCAAGTGCACAGGTACCTCGGTACCCGGGTACTTCGGTACTTCTCCCTCCTGCCATACACTGTAGGCAGTTGTAGTACCTTCTCCCCCCCAGTCTGCCCATCTCACGCCTCTGCCCTCCATTTCAGGTGCGTGGGGAGGAACAAGCCAAGCAGCCAAGTGCCCAGGTACCTAGGTACTCCGTAAAGTGACTTCAGGACCCCCCTATCCAGGGCTGGAACCCACGACAATCAAAAAAAAAAGCAAGTGTCAGACTGACTGACACTCAGTAAGCCAACAATCAAATCCCATGCCAGCCTGGCACTGCTGGCGGTCAACACAGTAGTGTAAACTAGCAAAGGGAACCAGGCCATTCTTTTTCAATGTTATTAAGCAGGTTCTCACATAATCACAGCACAACATACTCCGCCTCGGCGCATTTTTGCATGACCCGTAACCCGCGCGCACGGTAGCCCTTATGCAACGGACCGGCAAGCAAAGGCAGCCAAGCACCACCTCCTTCGGCCACGTTCTCCCGCAGTGATGCATGTACGGACACAGTACTGATTTCATGCTGCAGTACTGTCAACTTGTACTCCGTACAGGGACACCGGCCAGTTACATTGCATGGCGCACCGATGCCATGCCATCGGCTCAGAAATCACCCCAGAGTCGTGACAGACATATAACAATCTGGGGTCCCCGCCTGGCTCCAACGGCCTTGTTCGATGTGTTTGTCTGTCTGCCATGGGCCAAGGGCCAAGGCCCTCTTCCGCTAGCGGGGCGCTTATCTTGCCTGTCCCTTCGGCGTAATGCAGTATGGGGCCTTGTGCTCAGCCCTGGGCACCATCCTGTCCACGACGAACGGGATGGCTCCGCTCCTCAGGTACATACATTATCACAGCGGACATAATCGTAGGGAGTTCCCTTGCCCTTGGATTGCGGGGTCCCACAACCATGGTGTCTGCTGTCTCTGGCTCTTACTCATGTCGCGACTCCTATCATGCCGGGCAAGCGGTTGCTGTGGGGAGAGTGCCACTGCCATCTCACCAGCATGGGAACACTTGCAAGCCACACGGGCGAGCAACAACACCATTGGCGCGAGCTTGACGAAGAACGCCAATAATTCCAGGTGGAAATTGCTCAACCCTCTGGCTCGACCTCCTTCGATTGTTGGTCAAGGGGCCAGTGTCATGGTCCAATGCCATGGCTGGGTCATTGGCCCAAGGCACTCGCACAATCGCAGACCTAAGCCTGAAGTTTATTTCTGGCGGCTGCGACTCGCGGGGCTTGCCATGATAGCCTGTGGGCGCATTTCATTCATGGTACACATCGCGACAGAATCCGCCGAGACTGCGAGTCTTCCGGAAATCTCAACAACCGTGATCACCAAGGCCGGAGGAGCTCTTGGCCCACTGTCCGTTGTGTTTATTACGTGTACTACCCACGACGCAACTACTGACATAATCCTGGGGACTGGCTACACAGTATAGCCGTCGGCTCGGCGCAACGACAGCAATATGACTAAGCCAGGCCAGATGCCACAGTAGACCTTCTACCCGCGGCTATAGGGCGCATTCGGGATTTTGCGCCATAATGATCAGATCAAACATTTCGGGTAGCTGAAGGGTTTGCGGAGAGTGGCCCGTGGGGGCTACAGAGACCGGGGGAACGGGGTGAGCGAGGGGGGTCGACCGATTTTCCCCAGATTGGTGACGCATTCTCTTGGCCGTCATGCTGGACCGCTGTGCACTTTGCGCTTGCAGGGCTGTTCTTCTTACTTTATGGGCGATCCTGTTTGTTACCTCAAGACCAGAACGAAGTCTCCTTCGCCCTCGGCCTCGGTGACAAGTTATCCCAGCGCTTGTCACCGTGTTATCAGGGGCACGCAGGAGCCGCCATCAAAAGCCTGGGCCGCCATAGCTGCGGCCGATAGGAAGGCATCCTGGGGAAACGTGGGGAGAGCTACCTCGACCCGAGAAATCTTCGTGGGGGGGGGCGTGCGCCTAAAAAAGATAAGGAATCTGGCCGAGTACGCTTCACATGGCCCAGGAGCTCAGGATGGCCCTACCTCGCTCAAATTTCGGAGCCGCCTCAAAAGGCTTGAAGCTTGCTGGAATTCGATCATGACAACATCGACCTCAGCAAAAAATTTGCGTGCTTGCCCTTTTGAAGGCATAGATGGCAACATAGCCCCACTTACACTTACAGCCATGTCTTATGGTGGCATGCTCGACTGCACTTCTCGCCCCATCCGGAAGCCGTCCAGCCTGCGAACTAAACGTGCGAGTCTGCCTGCCAGCCATAATGGGGCAACCCCGCGGCCAAGCTCTGTCCGGACTCCGAATGGCAAACCTTTACAGGCCTCGGGTTCGAGCTATTTCCCAAGCGTTGGTAAGCTAACGGCGACGCACATGCACTGAGGTGCTATTTCATGACTAGATACCGGTGAAATTATTTGAGAATTGGGAATATGCTCTGCGGGAACCCGGTCAGACCCCATCCCTTGCAGACGCCCGGCATACGCAGTTGTTCACGAGGCTGCTCAACCCACTGAGAAAATCCGGGGAGACATGGCTCTCGCCCATTACTTCTACATTCTTGTGATATGGCGCTCGACCTATTCGTTGTCAGGTCTCAGGCGGCTGGTTTCCGAATTGCCTCGGCTGCAGGCCCAGGTAGCGATAGTGATCGGATCTGCCAGTGTACAATGCCTGCAAGACGGGAGAGGGAGACTTGCTCTCGGTCTCACAAAAGCTTACAAGGTGAAAGCTCAGACCCGTGAGAAACGATGACCCATCAAGAGCGGTTGCAGCCGTGCTCGTCAGCCACATGGTTCTTTGCAATGGCACATGTCAGCGTCCTACTCGGAGGTTCAGGCCGTTGGCCGTTGGCCGATGGACATGCTAGTAGGGCAGGGTGGGCGACCACAAAGCTTATCACAAGAGCACGAGTCTGACCTGCAAGACATGACGTCGACAGAAATCACGCCAGTGGCCAGCGTCTGCATACTCCGTACTTAAAAGTAGTGTTCAAAGTCTGAAGCAGTCGAAAAGTAGCATGTGCGGACGAGGAATGCTGGCTTCGGGGGAAAAAATGCCTGTGCCATTTGCTGACATGTGACGACGGCGGAAGCTCCAACGCCCAGAAGAAGAGAAAAATAACCGCTCCCCCGTTCAGTTCTTCCCCACGAGCTTGCAACTTTCGGCTGCGGGGAGCTGATCTAGGGCTGCCAAGCTGCAGGCGCTGGCCCTTGAAACCGTAAACCCCCCCCCCCTCCCGGGATCCAGCCAGCGCAGCCAGTCCAGTCAGCGAGATAAGGACTGCCTGCACAGGAAGACCGATCCAGGCGCATCTTAATGTTAAACCCTCTCTCTGTCTACACTACGAATAGCAGCCAGCTGTCCCAACCCCAACCCTCAGCCTTGCATGCCAAGTGCCGCCTTGGCATCGCAATGATGATCCCATCACAGTGATGATTGCAGTGTTTGATGACACGTCTGGACAACGAGTCATTTGAGACAGATGGTCTGGACCACATTCGGGCGTCGCGAGATTCCTGCATTGGTGGTTTGCACGCCTACAGATCTTGCAGGTCTTGCAGGTCTTGCAGGCATTGCAGGTCAAAGGGGTGAAGTTACGTCAACCGTCCGCGTCCCTCGTCCTCAGCTTGGCAAGGGACGTCAAAAATCTGCTCGTCGACTCCGTATTTCTCGGGGAATTTCTGCGCGGAACCGCTGGACCTGCTGCAGGCTTCGACCAGCCTTCCATGCCGACGGGCAGACGGGCAGACGGGCGTCGTCCGACGAAGGGAGCCCCTGTGGTGATCCTCCCAGCTCCTCCGTGGGCCGGTGCGTTGAGCAGAACATGTTGCTGTCAATCGCGAGGTCTCGACCGAGACCCCAATGGGCTTGACAGCCTGGCAGAGCCTGGCAGAGAAGGACCGCATAATTCCCCGGCTGATATCAAGCAGTGAATTTATTGACCGGGGCTCCACCTTCTTCTGGGACCTGGGACTGGGCCCAAGTACGGGGTCCTGAGTCCTGACATGCCGTGGCCTGCGAGGCAGCGAGGGTGCACACTGCACAGCTACAGATTACACCACAGCTACAGCATCCAAGCACATGGGGGCTCTTTTTTTGTCACTCCTTTCCCCAGTTTTCGCCCCACCAAGCTCGCGATGCGAGTCTGCCCGAGGATCTTTCTTTGGGGCTGAATCTGTGCAGGACAATGCGCCCTCTTCGGCCGTCACCACAACTATTGCCTCTGCACAATCTCGCCTATGCAAAATATTGCAATAGCTGGGGGAGTCTCAATCACATGTCAACATCGAAGAAGCTCACCAAGTCGGGACAGCTCCGGCGCTTTCAAAAGCGCTGGTGGCTGCACCCTATCCATTGGCCCGAATGGGCCGAATTCGAGAATGAAACGTCAGGATCTATCCTCCCGCACCCTAGCGAATGAATGGTTATTTCGGCGCATGTATCTCCGTACACGCATTCCTCTAACCCGTCCGGATGCTGCCCCTTGCAGCCGTCATCAACGTGTTCCTGGCCAGCCTGCCAGCCAGCCTGCCTGCCAGCCAGCTTGGCCAAGCCACCCAGATCTGGCAGCGTTACTCGATGTCGACTTCCAAATCGAGTCGACTGCGTCTCAGAGAAAATTCGGTATTGGGAACTCTAGCATTGGGCCCTTTAGACTCCTTCCCAACCGGTTCCACCCGATCCCCAATCATTGATTCGGAACTTGGGCGAAACGAGCCGGAAGTTTTGACCTACCGCCTAAGGGGTTTCGGTCGGAAGTCCCGGTGCGCCTAAGGGAGCATTCAGGGCTGGTCGTGTCATTTGTATTGCAGGGAGGAGCCAAGAGCCGTGCAAATAAACCAGAGGCAGACGAAGGTGTTCCCTCAGTGTGGTAGCAGAACTGCGCCCAAAAACCCCCCATCCAGGATTCCTTGGGCTGACTTGTCAGCTTCGTCAGCGGCGTGGCGAGGGAGTCGCTCTTGATTTGCTGCCCGCTTCTGCCGGCCTCAACAACGGACAACAAATCTGCCCCTGCCCCGGCCCCGGGCACCGAAACAGTCCCAAGGGATAGCAATGGGCGCCCGCAGAAACGAAGCTGTCCTTGACCCTGTGGCTTCGGATTCCTTCCGACGGGCCGTGAGGTGTTCGGTTGGAAATGCTTCCCAAATCCGACCTGGCAGCCTGGGGATGCTGTGGTAACAACACAACAAGCGAACATATGCTTATCGCTGCTCAGCCTCTGGCCAAGTGACACTTCGGTGTCTAGGTTCGTAGATCCTTGATCGCGCACAAATTGCTTTCTGCTCGGCATAGTTTACATGGCGTCGTACATGGCACGAACTGCAGCACACGTGGTGCTCAAAATGCAGCGCAGAGGTGCGACCACAGACTGTACCCCGAATATCTGCCCCATATCAAAACGGTTTATTTATTAATTGGGATGTTCTCCCCTGGGGATGGGAACATGCTATGGTTTCCTAGCTTTGGCCGCCATTCCGTTGGATTCTTCTATTTTCCTTCCCCTTTAGGCTGGGCTTCCCCTTATCTGAGCGGCAGTGCACACTACCTTGGGAAAAGGTCCGGGATCAGACAATGCGGAGTACACACACACGCACAAGCAGTCTCAAATCTCCTGAGGAGGCTTTGCGACCCCAGATTCTGCCCGGGGTCGATCATCAGGGGGCTCCAAGTTGCGGGGTGGGAATGTTACATCCCCAAGACAGGGTCGCTGATAGCGGAATTACAGGTCCACCAGAGTGCCTGTCGTCGGCTGTCTGTCGTATCAACGGGCCAACTCGTCCTACCAATCGCCAGCACTCGCGCTGAGTGGCTTCAGCAGGCGGGACCAGATGGCGATGGCTTACAGGCTCACGTCGCATTCGTGAGCCACCAGCTGTCAGCTGACATGGCGATAGTGCGATAGGAGAATTTTCCGAGCGTCTCGACTCTCGAGGGGCCTCTTGCTTGTGGCCCCCTTAGATGCAGCGACCTCATCAGCGACGGCCAGTAGTCTGCGTGCGCCTAAGGGCCCAAAATGGACCCCCACGACCCACGCACCGCCCTGACCGCGCAATCTCGCTGGAGCTGTCCGCCCACGACATGGCCTCTGAAACCCCGTAACCTGTGCCCTGGACAAACATTGTGGCTGTGGGGAAAGCCCTGGAGACACGAGAAACAGCTAAGGTTGGGAAATTTGTATGCGACGAGGCGGACAGGCGAGTAACACAGTGCGTGGTGCAATGCGCCTGCCCCCTCTCATCCCCAAACATGCTCTGGGGCGGACATGGTCGCAGTACGGAGTACTTCGTGTTGTTCCGGGGAAACCAGGGGCAAGCGAGATGTCACTTCTGTAAAAGAAATGGGCGTAGAGGCGTAGTCCGTATTCCGTACTCCGTACACCGTAAAAGCCGAGCTGTGGAAATCAGATGCAACGGCGAACGAGGACAGCTCTTTCCGGTGGACCACGGCTGCTGGCCTCGCATCGCACAGGACCCACCGACCTGAAGCTTGCTTTGCATTCTGGTGTAGTGTATCCGTAGAATACCCCAGTAATTTGTTTAAGGGGGAAACCGGCAAGTGCCAAGAACGTTTGGGTCTTGAAACCTGCCATTAGAATCCAAATGTAAACAGTCTTTGTACTGAATTCCATTCCATGATGACTAATTATTCAGCAGTGTGCCATCACATGTACTTTCATGTACCTATGTGTGTGTGTACCCCACATGCTCCAGCATGTGCGGGCGATAATGTGGGGGAGGCGCGTCTAAATTGTCCATTTCCAGCAACACGCGACTTCCCGCCCGAGTGACTTCCCGTATTGCTCAACAGCTCGCAGTGCCAGTGGCTGCGTTTGAACGTGACAAGAGTCTCGGTAAATATTGAGCAGCAAGAGACTTTCAGGGTCAAACATTGGCCTGGTCCTGTTAATTTCCCGAGTCAAGGCGGTGGTGGCATGTGCTATGGAGTACCACGAACGGCACGGGCACGACGTCTGCAGTTTTGACCTGCCCTCAACGCGTACGTTAATCGAAGCATTATCAGCCGTTTTTTGTGTTTTTTTGCCGCCCACGGCTGTCACAGATAGATCCAACGCTGACACCATCATCAGACCGCCTGCCCACCGTCTCCGCTGCACAAGCTTTTGAGGACCTGGACGCCAATGTTTCGAGATTCGTATCGACCAATCTCCCCGACCTGGACAATGCCTTAGCAGCCAGTGCTGCTGCGAGCAGCAGCTCCGCCGGCGAGGAGGGGGCCAGTGCAGGTGGCATACACAAAGGCCACCTCACCGAGATCTGGGGTCCCCCGGGCGTGGGGAAGACTGCCTTTGGGATCCAGGCCGCCGCGGACGTCCTACAGGGTGGCAAGGGCGTCGTCTGGGTAGGTCAGTAAGCCCGCCTGCCGTCTCCTCACCAACCACCAGGCCCGAGGGCTAATGCTGAAGCTGCAGACTGCTTCTATTCCGTCTCCCGCGATCGGTTGACAGAGGTTTGCCGAGCCAGGGCAGCTGGCGGTGAGGGGGCTGCATCAGATCATCTCGCCGGATTTGTTCATTATACCTGTCCCAGTCTTGCGCACTTCATCGCCCTTCTGTGCCGGCCCACACGGTCCTGCATCCCGCCAGGAACTGCTCTCATTGTCATCGACTCGCTGTCTGCACTGCTGAATCATGCTTTCCCGAGGCTGCCAGCCCAGAAAGCGGCGCCAAAGGCCAGCGGCAAGAGCGAGTAACCCCCGTGCTGGCTGTCCTCAGATTTATGCTAATTCTACTAGGTCCTTCCATGTCCTCCAAGCGACTGCAGATGCTTCAATATGTAGTCAGTGCCCTACAGAAGCTAGCTGCGACCTTTGATGCTGCAGTAGTCATCCTCTCACAATGTGCAACAAGGATGCAGGCGGAGAGGGGTGCGACGCTGATACCCGCCATCAATGCTAATGTCTGGGAACAAGGCATTGCCACGAGGGTGGCGCTGCTCAGAGACTGGATGTGGGATGATGGTCACCCATGCGGTGCTCGCCTTGCTGCAGTGCAAAAAGTAAATGGCAAGATGGCCGCAGATAGTATGGACAGGCTCTTTGCTTTCAGTATCGACTCGGTATGTCGCCCCTCTTCTTGTCTTGTCCAGCATTTGCTGCATACTGATGGCTGGCTGCAGACGGGTTTGGCTCCGGCACAATTTGACGGACATGCTGCATCTTCCACACTGCCTGGTCCCAAACGAAAGCTGGGCGAGACAAGCTTCGAGGTCGTCGACAGCGAGGATGAGGACTACGGCTGGCAAGAGAAGGACTCTAGCCTCTTGCCAGGGATGCCTCCCCAGTGGCAGGGTAGCGAGGACCTGATACTTGGCCAACCACGCCACGAGACTGAAGCAGACAGCCGCGTCGAAGACTCCGAGTTGGAAAACGGCAGTCTCTCCGACGATGAGCGATGATTCGCCTCCTATCGGTCTTGATGTTCCACCCGAAATATCACCGCGACAAGAATCCAAAAGGAATCTTGGCAAGGACGGGTATGGCGTACAGCCGTATTCTTTTACGGTGGCTCTAGGGCAGAATCGTCGTCCCCAGGCGGCCCCGCTGATACAATCTTAAAAATGCTGGGGTAAAATATTCCGGGTCGGTCGAACATCGGTACGATAGGCCCTTCTGTGGATCCCCGTCGTACCGAATTACAAGGTCGGCCAATCCCGCTCGCCTTGCCGCCAAAATACTCGGCCCTTGTGCAAGGCCAATGGGCCCGAGGAGCGCCTGTTCAAGTTGGCCGCTGTCGACACTGGACAGTGCGACAGTCCCTTGACCCATTCTGACTAACTAGGTACTCTCCTGAACCACTCAAGCTGACTACCGACGGCGCACAACATGCCTGCAACGTAGTATGACCGTCGAAAAGAGAACAAGCTTCCTTGGGTTCTGGAAACGGGACCTGCATATATGTATATGCATGGCTACAGTTGCGCGAGGCCTTTAACGGAGGTGATCTGCGCTCCCTGCATATCAGCCTTCAAGCCTCCATCGAGGCCTGCCGAGAGATATCACGACTCAGTATTGGCTTCTTTGGGAACTCGATTTTTCTTTTCTGCGCTGTCATGACCCGTGCCCAGCAATAGTTGCATACACACATATATATATATCAGCGACATGGCTGGCTGGTTGGTGCATTGGCGGATTGGTGGGTTAGTCGGGTGATACTCGAAGCCTGCCTCCAGCAGACGACCACAGAGTAAGGCCGGCCGTCAAGGTTGAGACTGTCACCTCTCGAAGCGAATGCGCGATCCAAGTTTCCATACTAACTGTGTGGTACAAGAAATTTGAAATCGTACATCGTCCTGGCGTGTGGGTCACAGTCTGCTGCACGTCGGACACAACCCGAGGCCCGCCTGGGCAGGGCTGGCAGGCTGGCAGGCGGGCAGGGTGTGCGAAGAGATGGATATTTTGACACCGTGGTGTACAGCATCCACCTGATTCGCCCTGTTGCAGACGCGGGAAGCTGGAAAAGGACAGCACTGAGAGAGCCGGATCTCGTGGGTTGCATTTGCTCCGCGACGTGGATGCCGCAGTTTTCAGAAGCATCTGATATCTGAGTAGTCTGGCACCACTTTCCCCTCCCAGTGGCATGGTTAGACAGCGGATCTACCCGGCCTTGACCAAGGACCCGACTGCGACACTGATCAGCACCACACATTTTCCTTCCTCAAGCTTGTGACTGGACAACCTTGACGTCGCTAGCAGTAACATCTCGATGGCTATAGCCTGCATCGTAATGCAAGCAAGATTTCCCGCTCTTCCGTCGAGCCACTCTCTGACCCCTCGATCGGCTGCATCGGACGCTACCAGTTCGTGTGGGGGAGGGTTTTGTAATCAGCACCCTCATTCCAAACTGAATATGGATGAGTTCATCGAAAGCCTAGGATGGTTGGTATTCAGCCGATCCGCAAGCATGTGATCGATTTCCAGAGCGCCTTTGAATACAACACGGCAACGTCTTCTTGGTAAGACAAAAAATGGTGTCTTCATATTGTTTCTGTGCGTCGTGTCCTTCTACGACATATGGACTGAAATATATAATGTAGACATCTCTCGCGCAATATCGGTCGGCACCGCAAGTGTTCGTGGAGCCCGCATGCTGCAGAGCCTCTCATATCCAAAGCCGAGATGTCTTCTGGGGTGATCTCGGGACTGAGAATGGTCTGACATCCCCGCATTGGCGGGGGTACATTGCGCCAGATGGTCCCCCAGATTCTGCCATGCAACCTCACTGACCACCCGCCGGCACTGTGCGAGGGACGTTGGCCTGAATGTACCTGAGACATCACATGGCGCTACGCTCTGTGGGATTTCCAGGCGGCTGGTCTGCACTAGGAAAGGTGGCTGCGATGCTACGTGGAGGAGAGTTGAGGCCTGAACCTTCCGGCGCATGGCCATTAGTCGATACAACAATATACACTACTACTGGCTGGCTCGGTGTGTGCATCCTTGTACCCGTCTGCTCGGGGGATACAGGAAGCATGACGGGGCCCGGGAGTATCGGCGGTTGTCTGTATGTACTCGGCCGCCGATTTAAGCCCGCTCCCTTTTGTCCCTGAGCAGGCCGAGAGCTGAGGTTTGGCTTACATACGGATACAAGCGAACAGGCAGGTCACCCTGTGTATGGCGCACACGGCCCGTTTCCCTGTCGGCGGTCCTTGTCCCTGGATTTGACAAGATTTTTCACATGCGGGTTTTATGGGGGGCAGGTCAGGGGGGGACTCTCGGCTTGGCTTGGAAAACTTAGACCTGCTCTCGGGTCCAGCGCCGGGGGTTGTGTGTGGTGTTTGAGTGCTTTGAGTGTAGAGTATAACGTGGGGAAACACGGTGAGATAATGCAAAGAGCTACGAAACTTGAGAATGAGGTTAAGTGGGCCTTGCATGTGCCTACCTGTGTTGTTGATTCCTGTTGGCGTCGAGCGTCGAGCAGTCTCACGACATGAGGTCGTGGTGTTTGATATCCCCGCTGCGTGAGAAGATGCCAGGTCCTCCATTCACATACTACGTGTAGTTTGATCCAGAGGCGTAATAACTAACTTCAAAGTGACCACCAAACTAGTATCTGTAGTAGCCTTACACGATAAAATAAAGACATTGAGGGTATCTCGGAGTGACCGCGTGAGAATGATGAAGTCCGTATCTAAGCTCGCCCCCTCCTCTCGGGCCCCAGGGAGAGACAAAAAGTTTCTACCCCATAGAACACGGAGGTAAAGTCAGGGTATAACATTATGCCGGAGCGCACCACCAAGACACAACATAAAGTTTCCTCCATCCTCGGCCATCCATGGACCCGGGCCGGCGCGGCTGGGACGGCAGCGTAACTTTGGGCGCATGTCATATCAGTGACAGAGCCGCGCTTTCACATGAATTTATGAAGGAAGGTTTGCCCCCTCGCTCTTTCACATGTCTTCCGTCACGTCTGGAGATGAAGATGACAAATTTCTTTGGTGGGCGTGTCGGTGCCGTCGCTTCTATACGTCTCCATGTAAGAGGAACATCTCCTAGTAGACACCCACACGCCCAGTGTTCCCAAAACATTTTTTTCGATAGACAAACATGGACTATGTATCCCTCGCCCTCATCGAATAATTTATGTCCTGAGAGGAAACCAGCGTACTTTTTTTTAATCTCTGTTTTTGGTTGCCTGGCTGAGGAGCTTGTCGAACTAGTCTCGGCCTTTGCTTTGGTACCCTTTTCAGCGCGAAGTTATTATATATTTCCGACAAATCCGCCAGCCAGTCGGTGTTGTCCCTGTATTGAGTTCTGGAGAACCGGACACGCCGGGCGGGTTGGGCCAGTTCCTCTACCCCCTTTATTCTTTTCCCGGGCGAGCAGGCATGAGCAGAGGTGGCTTCTCACCTCCCCACTTACTTCCGTCTCTGACTATCCACAGCCGTGGGCGAGGGTGCCGTTGCCGTTGCCGTTGCAACAAAGTCCTCGGGAAAGGAGGGCAGGCACAGTTTAGAGTGAGAGGTTTGTCTGGACGAGTTGCGTTGATTTAATATAGATACATACCCTCGTCAACATTTACCTAGGCTGAGGCAAGGAGCACCGGGCAATGGTTCTCAGGGCAAGACTCCTTTCGTCGCGACCTATGTGTTGAGACGACAGCGCTCGCAGGACCGTTTCGTTCGTCTGGGAAGTGTTGCGTGCGTTCACTGTTCATCGTTTGGGCGAATATGTGGTCCATCTGATCGTCTTTGATGATGATGCGCTGTGGTTCTCGTATGCTGGCAAGGCCGCATTCCTCAGTGAACAATGTGAGTCGCCGTGCTGTAAGGGAAAGTGGGTATTGCCGTGTAAGATCAAGCAGCACCGATACTATACCTCGCTTTCTTTCAGCCAACTGTACTGCATCCGCCTAGTGGATGGAGACTTTGTACACATCGAAAAAGCCAAGGTTTAACCAGTATGGGTTCAGAACTGTGGAAGAGGTGTCTCGAGAGGCCACTTGCAAATTCCTGCTCCCACGGCTGAAGATTTTGGAAAAAAATAGCTCGCTTTTGATCAATGCGATCCGTCTATTAAACAACCAATCTATTCCACTCATAGCCTCACATTGCTGCCCGCGCGGCTCCGCTTTCACCTCGCATGTGTTTGTGTGTGCCCCCCTCCAAACGCCATTCAACCCAAGGACGATATCATCATCACCAAACCTCGTGCGTCATGCCTTGTAATATGTCGTCCGTCGGCCTGCCCACGCCCTGACCTTCACACAGTCCGTGCCAGAAAACACACTCCGCTCCCGACTCGTAGTGCTTAGTTGCCAAGGTAGCTCCGGATCGCGCCCTGCAGCTTGGTCGCACCCTCTCCCAGCACCTGGGTCAGGTTCTCGAGGTCGTCGCCGGCGGTGATGCCGAATTTCCGCACAAAGTCCTTGGCGGCGCTCTCCAGATCACCGTAGTCCTCGCCGTTGTCCTCGTCCTCGGGTCGGCCAAAGTAGGCGTTGGAGGAGATGGCGGTGGCGCCCTCGAAGCCTTGCAGGCGGTTCTTGGCCTCGGCCTGTGCGTTGGGGTCGTACTGGCCCTTGCCGAAGAACTCGTCAGAGGAGATGCCCTTCTGGTTTCCAAACTTGCTTCGCGCATAGTTCTCGCCGTCATCTGTGTTCGCGTCAGTGGACTGCCCAGCAGCTGGGGGACCGAGCAGAGAACATACCGTTGGAGGAAGCCTTGATGGGCCCAACAGACCCAAAGCCACGGGCTGCTTCTTTCTTTGGCTGCGCCGCAGCCTTGTTGCCTCCAATTTGACCGAAACCCAGGCGGCCCATTCCCATGCCTAGTCGCTCCATCTCTGAGGCGGACTTCTCGCGTGTGTGGGATGCTGAACCGTAACCTCCACGTGACGGCGGGCTGACAGGGGTGGGCGAGACGATGTTGCTAGAGTTGCTCTTGTTGGCACCGGACTTCTTGGCCTCGGCCTCTTCCTCATCAGGGTTGTAGCCCAGCTTCTCGATGCGCTCTGCCTCCTCCCTGGCCTTCTTCTCCGCCTCGTCGAAGTCGATGTCGGCGGTGGTGACCTTCTTCGCGCCGAGCTTGGAGCCCGCCTTCTTTGCGCCCAGGACGTTTGTCTTGCGGGCACCGGTTGTGCCTTTCTTCAGTGCTGCAGAGTGTGTTATACGGCTGGCGGCAGGCTTGGATTCGGCGGATTCGGTTCGAGATAGGGGCGATGCAGTGCGTGCGATATCCTTTCCGGCACCGTTGGAGTCACCAGCCTTGAGGAAGGGAGACGGGGTGCGACCAATGACAGACGGAGTGCCAGTTCGGGAGACGGGAGGGGTGGGCTTTTTGATGGCCGGCTTATCCCAAGAAGAAAAGAAGTCGTCATCAGGCTCGCCAGCAGGAGTGGAGGTTCCGTCAGCAACCTCGCCGTCGGTGATGACGACCTCGCCAGGATACCTAGGGGGCGGTTAGTCAGACGGTAGGGAAAATACACGTGGGGCGCGCGCTCGCAACGTACTCTTGGGCGTCCCTAGCTGCCCGTTTCTTGAGCTCCTCCTTGTACTTGGTTGCGGCGTTGGACTGGTACTTGGTCTTGGGATCCTTGCTGTTCAAGGCGGCGGTGCCGCCGTTCTGCTGGAAGAACTTGGTGGCGGACTCGTTGCCACCAACCTTCATGACGCGGAGCTGGTCCCATTGCCATTCTACCTCGTAATCAGCGGCGACGCCGGAAGTGTGCGGTTCGCAGAGGACACTTACGGTCGAGGTTGGTGGATCGAACAAAGGAGATATGGACACCGAGGTTTCGATGGTTGGAGGAGCAGTCAAGGCAGAGGTAAATGCCCAAAGGCACGGATGTCCATGTTGGGTTCTTCTGTCCACAATCGAAACAGATCTGGGTGGGAAGCACACAAGTCAGCGGGTGATAAGCTTCCTGAAATAAGCGCAGGGCGCAGGGCATATGGCAGCACGAACCTTGTTTGCTGGCTTGGTCTTCAATTTCTCAAAGATCTTCAGCGACTGCTGCTTGGACGCAAGCACGCTCATTTTGGCGACGAACGGAGGACGGTCGGCGCTGGAACAAGGGATACCGTGCTTTCTGTGTGAATCCGGGGACGCAGACTGGATGCTTGGTTTCTGTGCTTCCCGGAGGCGACGGGCGACGGGCGGCAGTCGAGCAAGTGGGTGGACGGCGGGATGCTGCCAGATGGATTAAGGGGTTGAAAGGGACAGCGTGACGAATTAATTGCAGTGAAGCCCAAAACTACCAACTAGGCGCAAGGTCAGTCCCGCACAGCGCCAGCGACCGACCACCTGGGCACTATTTGCTGTGTGGTGGCTTTTAATGAACAAGGTCTAGCCTTTACAGGACTAGCGCATCAGGCCCCACAACTTCTCGTTCCAAGGTCAGCCCAGTAGTCATCTAAGCTCCAGATTCTTGGGCTGTAGTGGAATATGTGGTGAACCCACCTCTGTCAATCACAAGAGAAAAGCTATATTCTCATCACTTGCATTCACTTGCATTCACGTGTTTTCACACGCAGTACATCCCTTTCACCGCCCTTGAGCAATGGAAGCTCTACAGCAACCAGGATGAAGACAATCGCAACAGCGTCAATCTTGCGACCAGCCACCATTGTCAGCAGCTGTCACCCAGCACTGCTGCCCCTTGCCGCACGGAGGACTTACTCGACATCAGGAGGCTCATCAACCTCCTCAACCACCTCGAAACGGCGCTCGGTGACCCCCTTCAACGACGATGGGCACGTACCGTGGACCCAGCTGTCAGCGGCGGAAAAGACAGCGAGGGCAGCGCAGCAGTCTTTCAACTTCGGCTTCATCTTGGTCGGCGTCGGCCTGACCGGCCTGGTCGGCTACTTCCTCTTCACGGATGTCTTCTCCCCCGAGAGCAAGACCACGCATTTCAACCGTGCTGTCGACCGCATCAGGAAGGACTACCGGTGCCTCGAGCTACTCGGGGAGGGCAAGACCATCAGGGCGCACGGCGAGGAGACGCACAGCAGGTGGGCGAGGTCACGGCCCATTGCGTCGACCGAGAGGACGGACCCCCAGGGGAACCATCACCTCATGATGCAATTTTATGTGAGCGCCGAATGTTTATGGTCTGATTATGGGAATCTTGGGACTTTCACTGACTATCGAAAAGTTGGAGGGCCCACTCAACAACGGCTCGGCGCATATGCATCTCATCAGATATGCTGGGCAGAGTGAGCACCAGTATAAGTATTTCTATGTGGACGTCAAAGGACACCAGAGGATATACCTCGAGAATGCCGATACCAAATCGATTAAAGAAGGCGGCAGAGGGACGAAGCTGTTTGGCATCAAATGGAGTTGATGCGCAGTTTGCGACGTTAAGGGTGCTCCGCTATAGGTGCTCATATCCTCTGACCAGGTTCTAACCGCATCACGGTCGCTTAGAAGTGTTGTTGCTGAGAGAAGCCACCATGTAAATATTGTAAAGTATGGACAAATCCAGAGAATTGTCCAATGTGAATGTAGATGTTGTGATCGAGACTATTACACGTCATCAACAAGTCCCGTATATTGTCGACTGCTCAAGAAAAGCCTTGAGCGAGGACAAATGCGCGGTGCCATTCTGATTTAAAACGGTCATTCTCATTTTCTCATTCTCTGAACGCCCTGTATCGTCTAATACGACAGCAAGCGGCCTCTCAAAGCGCTTGTCTCAGCTTGGATAGCCCACCCATCTCGCATCACAAGGAAATGCGATGCAATGTTCACTATACACGACATTGAAAACAAAAATAAAAAAACCACAAGAGTTATTCATTTACAGCTTCGAAGACACCTTGACCAGCTGACTTCCCCTCTGCAGCGACGCGGCGGCGTCGTTGACAAACTCGTCCACAATCTCCTTTGCGCTCTTCTTGTCGTTGCAGACGGCGGCGCACTGGCCCATGAGGAAGGGCTGGAACTGGTCCATGAGGTCGTCAACATCAACATTGTCGGCGCTGGCGCCGCCGAGATCGAGGCCCTTGGGGGGCTCCTTCATGTCGCCGCTCATGACGCTGTCGAGGTCCTTCTCGTAGGGCAGGACGCCCTTGGAGGTCAGCTCCCTGATCTCGTCCTGGCGCTCGGTCTCCCAGTTGACAATGTAGGCGTTCTTGCGGACGCGCAGGGGGCGGCCGGTGAAAATGAGGGTGCGGATGGTGTCGTCGAAGCTGGCGGTGCGGACGGCCTCCTTATGGGCCTCGGGGGCGCCGGCCTCGTCGCACAGGATGAAACGGGTGCCGACCCAGACGGCGCTGGCGCCCATCATGAGCGAGGCGGCCAGCAGGTCGCCGTTGTGGATGCCGCCGGCGGCGATGACCTGGACGGGCTGGCCGGTCAGAGGGCTCTTGTGGCCCTTGACGGCGTTGACGACGGCGGGGATCAGGATGGTGGTGGGGATGTCGCCGGTGTGGCCACCGCCCTCGCCGCCCTGGGCGCAGATGATGTCAACGCCCAGGTCGAGGCACTTCTTGACGTGCTTGGGGTGGCCGATCATGTTCATGTACAGGATGCCGTTCTTGTGCAGGCGCTCGACGACGTGCTTAGGCGGGACGCCGACGGCCGAGACAAAGAGCTTGGCGCCGCTCTCGATGACAATGTCGACCAGCTGGTCTAGCTTGCCCTTGGTGTAGTCGTAGTTGGTCTTGCGGGCGTTGCCGCCGACCTGGGGCAGCAGCAGGTCGACGCCAAAGGGGGCGGACTTGTCGGTCAGGTAGGACTTGAGCTCTTCGATCTGGTCCTTTAGCATTTCCGGGGTGTAGCCGACGCCGCCGATGACGCCCATGCCGCCGGCGTTGGTAACAGCAGCGGCCAGTCGGGGCCCTGCGGCAACGTTCATGCCGGCGAGCAGGACGGGGTGGTTGATCTTGAAAAGATCTGTGATGGGGGTGCGGAGTTTCTCTATATTTGGAGGGCATTTGTCAGTCCATGCTGCTGAACTTGCGGTACGGCGAGGAGAGGGGGGGAGCAGAGGGGGCGAGCACAGGAGGGACATGAGGGACTGGCTGGAAGGAGTGGCGGGTAAGGAGGATACGCACGTGGTGAAGCCATCTTGACGGTATCTGTATTTGCGCTTGTCGAATATACAAAATGCTTCAACGAGGAACTGATGCTGGGGCGACCAAGAGAAATCAGGTGGGAAAGGAATTCGAACAAAAGTGGAAGAAGTGTCCTTTGGATATAATAAGAGTTGCGTTCTCGGGAGGGAGAAGGGGGAAGCGGCGTGGGCGTGGGCGCATCGTGCGAACACACATGTTTGGCGACTGGGGTGTGGGGAAAGGGATCTGGGGTTCTCCTGAGCCGAGGCACGGGCTCGGTCGTCTGATGATTGGAGCCCGGCACATCGGGTGCGTCGGTGCAAATCCCACATTCAGGGTCGCAGCATCATGGCCGGCCGTGCAGATGTGCCGAGGCAGTTTTAACTCGGTGTAAACTTCCATGCGTTCCGTATTGTCAGGTTAGACTTGAATGCATCAGATAACCCAGATGGAGACGGAGACTTATTAGTAAGTAGGTTAGGACAGACACATGCAGACATGGCAAGTACCTAGGTACCTGAGCAGTGTAGGTAGGAATATGTTCCCCTCCCTCCCCGTGACCCAGGCGTCCGTGCCCCGCTAAAACCCGATGTGCTGTGCGGCAACTTTGAAGTGCGCGGGATGGTGGGACTCAGGCCTGCCAGTCTACACTAATAATTGACTGGTTCTGAGGGGCCGGCCAAGCTTAACTTACCCAGGTATTGTCAACACGACTCACCCAATCATGACTCGATCCTCTCGGGAAACGGCCCATCTGAGAGGCGAGTTTTTGACCTGATTCTCATCAACCCCCCTTGGCTTGATGAACATGAGAGCCTTCTCATCTACTTTCTCACTACGTGCCATATCTCCAAGAATATGTAGCAATGTCGTTAGAACGGTACCCTCAAGGTCTGCATCAGTTCGGGCCCGCCTCCCTTCCTCAGCCGTAGTCAGCGCCACAGGGAAAAAACACTTCTCATCTTCGAGTCCTCCGAGGCCAAAATCCTTCACCCGGTATACCTTGCCTGCCCAGATCCGCATAGACCGTGCCAGCGACATGACCGTCGACAAGCGGCCTCGCAAGGCCTACATCGCCTTGGGGAGCAACCTGGGCGACCGCATCTCAGAGATCGAAAGGGCATGCCGTGAGATGGACGCCAGGGGCATCAGGGTTAGGCGGACGAGCAGCCTGTGGGAGACCGAACCCATGTATGTCACAGACCAGGACCGCTTTGTCAATGGAGCCTGTGAGGTTGGTGCAATCTCCATCCAGATGGTGGCCAATAGACTTACACGGAATACCTACGGGTACCTAGGTCGAGACAACCCTGGAGCCCCTGGACCTGCTGGACCAGCTTCAGGATATCGAGAACTCGATGGGCCGCAACAAGGTGATTGATAAGGGGCCGAGGAATATCGATCTTGACATTCTCCTGTACGAGGACCAAGTTGTCGATCATGAGAGACTCAAGATCCCACACATTGGCATCCCGGAGAGGGAGTTTGTGCTCCGCCCTCTGGCAGAGTGAGTCAAGTGAGAGACCCTTTTCTACTCGTGGCTTGGGCTTATAACGTACAGACTCATCCCTTCCAAGGCCTTGTATCCTCAAAACCCCTGGAAGTTCACCCAAGACTACCTGAATGAGCTCCCACCATCATCATCATCGTCACCTCTTACGACCCTCACACCCCTGTCGCCCTCTCAGCCACCGTTGCAGGCCTTCAAGTCGACTCGCAAGACCCACGTCATGGCCATCCTCAACATGACCCCTGACTCCTTCTCCGACGGCGGCCTGCACCCGGCCTCAACACAGCCGAGCCTCGCAGACACCATCCGGTCCTTCGTCGCATCCGGAGCGACCATGATCGACGTCGGCGGCCAGTCCACGGCGCCCAACCGCCCCGAGGTCACCGCCGCCGAGGAGCTCGCCCGCGTCCTGCCCGCCATCAGGCTGATCCGCTCCATCCCCGAGGCGAGGGACGTCCTCATCAGCGTGGACACGTACCGCGCCTCCGTGGCCGAGGCGGCATCCGAGGCCGGTGCCGACATCATCAACGACGTGTCGGCCGGCGCCATGGACGCGGACATGCTGCCCACCATGGCGAAGCTGGGCAAGACGGTGTGCCTGATGCACATGCGCGGCACGCCCGCCACGATGAGCAAGCTGAACGACTACAGCAGCAGCAGCAGCAGCAGCAATGGCTCCAGCTCCGGCAGCGAGAGCGACGGGCCCATCACCTCGGCCGGCGCCCTGCCTGAGGAACTACCACGACCTCACCTCACGGGCGACGGGCTGATCCCGGCCATAGCGCAGGAGCTGCTGGAGCGCGTGGCGGCCGCCGAGGCGGCGGGCGTGCGCAGGTGGCGCATCATCCTCGACCCGGGGCTGGGCTTCGCCAAGCTGGGCGAGCAGAACCTGTCCATCCTGCGGCACCTGCACGAGCTGCGGTCCTGGCCCGGCCTGCGCGGGCTCCCCTGGCTGGTGGGCTCGAGCAGGAAGAGCTTCGTCGGCAAGTTCACGGGCGTGTCGCGGCCCGCCGACCGCATCTGGGGCACCGCCGCCACCGTCGCCGCCGCCGTCGAGGGCGGTGCCGACGTCGTGAGGGTGCACGATGTCAAGGAGATGGGCCAGGTCGTCAGGATGTCTGATGCCATCTGGAGATACTAGGGGCTCACACCTTTGGGCCAAAAAAAGACCAAAAAAAAACCTAGGATCACGGAGACGGTGTTGGGGGGGGGGGTTAGTGTGGGAGAGGTTGAAGTGAAAGGGTAGGGGCTTGGAGGGCCAAGGCGGCTCCGGGTGGGACGCGTTCCCGACCCTCCACGACTGCGCTTGGTGGCTTGAGATCCTCACACCCATCAAAACACAGACTAGCTCAATGAATGGGTGGACTGAGGTCTAGAGATCGTGGTACCATCTATGGGGTTGGGGCGGGAGGGAACACAATCAGAAAACAACAAAAAAATGACGATGATTCCCGCCTTGCATTGTGGCCCGATCGGATGCATCTCCCTTAATTTCCGACCAAATCAACTCTGCGGTTGCCGTCCGTCGACAGTTGGAAACCGAGCAGAAGCAGGCTGCCTGCCCGCCTGCTGCTGCATACGTACATACATACAGGGCAAGAGACTGCGGTCCCTATCCGCAGCAAAAGACAGCCAGCTAATCACAGCGCTCACTCGCTTCTTCTCTTGCCACCGCCCCCCCCCCAACCCACTGGGTCGCCTCAATATTATGCAGGTCGCGCTCCAGGGGCGTCAAGCAACCGACAGCAGAATGGGTGTGTGGGTGTGGGCGGATTTCGCGCCCGGGTGTGGAACTCGTGCGAGATCTTCTTCTTTCACCAACCCAACCTGGGTACTTACAGTTAGGCTACATACCGTAAATATAGGCGGCGGCTCCAACACGCGCTCTTCGTTTCTACGATGGAATCTTATCGTCGACCAGACAACAATAAAACGGGCTGGGCAGGCGCGCCAAGTGTTGCCCTCGCCCCTTTTTTTTGGGGGGGGGGGGGGCGGCGAAGCGTGTGCCTGCCTGCTGCCTCCCTCTCCTCTCTCTCCATCTCCTGCTTCGGACCAGCATTGAACGAGACAAGAGGGGTACGCAACGCACGCAACCGGGAAAAACCGTATGTCAAGTGTGCATGTGAAGTGTCCATTCTTCACTGACCTTGTTGCATCTGGATCTGGATCTGGATCTATATCCGTCACCTCGAAAAGAAATCCGAATATTGATTCCCTCTCATCCTCCCGGACCCCCCCCACCCTTTACGCTCGGGGAGTAATTTCTCTACCTGCCTGTGCTTGTACCTATGCCTGTACTGCACTGCCACGCACTGCACCTCATGCCGGCGTCGGCAGCCAGGCGGGCGGATAGGCTGGCATTGCATTTCCGAGCCCTCCTCGATACTATATATGCATGATGCTGCCAGGCGGCTCTGGGCGCAGAAGGAGGGATGGAGTGGGTGACGAGATGGGACGGGAGCAGGCAAAACGAAAGCAGAGAGGCTATCCGTCCCATCCCATCCCATTTTTTTACCCCCGTCCCCAGTCCCGGCGTGACCGGTATTAGAACAACGACGCAGCCGGTGAAGCTGCGAGTCCCTTCACCGGGCGCAGGCAAGCGTTGAGAAAGCATTGACACGTATACCGCCGGAAGCAGGAACAAGACTGCTTCGGAGAATTGACGGTTTTTTTTTTTAAAAAAAAAATCCATTGCCCCAACACGAAACCCCTTGCAAGGGGGCGCGAGGAGGAAGAGGTCCGCCTACACCACCATCTGCACGAGGGCCAACAGAAAAAAAGGCGACGAAAGGCAATGAATGCTACGCGTGTGATGAGCTGGTTCTCGCTTGTGGGGCATGCAGAAGGGGGCGGGCGACTAACAGCCACGATCTATGAGCATGATCAAGGCCGCGCCAGATGACAATCGGGATGAGAGGGAGAGAGGCCTTTCGTCGGTAGCGGCCACAGACTAGACTATACCAGATGGTCAGGGCTGTCATCTGTCCTTTGCCAGGCAGATCCCGACAAAAACAAGGGGGGGTATTATGGCGTTGAAATGCGGTAATGCTCATGATAATGATCGACGCGTCCTTGCACACGACGTTGCCGCAGGGTGTCGGCGATTTTGTGCCAATACCCATCGCTCGCTCGGCGCAGTGTCGGTTCCACGCTGTGTTCAACCGCGAACGGGAGATGGCAACGAAGCCGTTGGGACTCCAAAACAAATAGACTTTGGGAATTCTATTCATCTGCGAGAGCAGTAGAACGCTGACGACGCTAGATGTAGAGGTCCAGATCTGGATCCGCCTCAACGGTGATAGGTCGGCCTTTGCCAGCCCTCCTTGAACGAATAATTCTCTCCGTCAATCTTGCCTCACCAATCAATTTCTCGTACTCGGCCAGTTTTCCGGCCTCAGCCGCCGCTTGAACCGAATTCCCAGTGGTAAGGACAACGGTCTCGATCTTGCCCCAGTCATCGACCCAGTCAATCATATCTGTCTCATCGTCAGGACCGTGTGAATGCGCCGTCAGCGCCTTCTCCCATGGCCCACAGCCCGTCAGGTCTAGATATTCCAGCCCGTATAGACTCTTGCTCAGCTTCCGTAGGACTAGGATCGCCTCGGACCAGTCGTCGTCCAGCGTGTGGCTGTAGGGGTTCCGACCTCCGTACTGGAACGCCTGGCCCTGTGCACTAACCACCTTGGCAAATGTGGCGTTCGGCGTGAGGGATGGAATTGGCCAGTAGGCGAGACTGAGATGCGTCAGGGTCGGAAGGTGTGATGAGAAGGCAAGCAGTTGTTTCCAGGAGCAGAGTGTGCTGGTTGCTGGGCTCGCGGCAAGCGAGAGGTGGGTAAGATTTACGAGAAGGGGCCGGGGAATAGCTGTCGACTCGGGAGCGTCCCAAGAGTCTAGCAGCGGACCCTCTCCGTCAGGATTTGACGGGAATAGGAAGGATGAGAGCTCGCGGAGCTTGATGGACCTCTCGATTGATAAGGACAGGTCTAGATGGGTGATGCCCTCATTCAGAGAACTGGGACTCGGTGGAGGCGCTGTCACGTCTCCGTTGCCGACATCGCCCTCGGGAGCTTGAGGGAGAAGAATGACTTTCAGGTCCAATAATGACAGGCCGGGCTCGTACATGATGTTGACATAATGAATTAGAGCCATCCGGATTCGGTAGGGCAGGTTGTAAATGTAGTAGAGGTTGTAAGACCTCTGGTATTCCCAATCGAGCGCCATGTTGCGCAGGGCGATGTCCATCAGACTCCTCTCTCCTGGCCGGTAAAGACCAGGAAGCAGTCGATGTTGGTACACATCAGCATGATGGCCGTTGGGTTCGAGTCTCGGGGCATGCCGTGACAACGATAACCAGCTGCGCGGTGGTGGCGGACCGGCTGGAAGCCTTCGGCCCTGGGCATCAAAGCGAGGAGCAAAACGAGGCCGCCTTCTTGGGGGCGGTCCCGGTGCTTCCGGGACGCCAGGTAATAGGATCTGACGGATTTGTGGCGGCACACTGGGACCTGCGATGTCTGCGACACTGGCTGAGGTCTGCTGGTCACTGCTGTTCAGCCTCGTGCGCCGGAGGGACGCTAGGAGCTGATTTACACTGGGACGATGGTGATCTACAAGCCATGAGCGCCACAAAGTCAGCGTGCATGAGATTCATACAATATGGAGAGCCAGATATGCAAGGCAAAGCGGCGCTGGAGCAGGTAGACCAGCCCCGCGGGCATGTGCATCAACGCGGCGGGCTCTGTGTGAGTACCAGTGCTCGAGTCCAGGGCCCTGCTGCGGCTGCCAACTGGAGCGGACCGAGGAAGAGACACGGTGGAGGGACTGGGCGGGAGTTGAACACTCACCTTGATTGCGAGTTGCTGACGTCGAGCTACTTGCAAGAGATGCCGGAGCTGTGGACTGTGGTTTGGAGAACCTGTTGGTGTGTCGTTTCTTGGGCATGACCGCACAAGGCCGGGCGCTGTCGTCGTCGTACCACGCAAATTCAGTAGGCGAGATACCGAGCGACAGGAGGGCGTGGTCCTCCTCACTTGCCGGTTCCCGTGACAAGTCAGGTGAGGGTGAGGCCGAGGGCAGGCTCGGGGAACGCAGCCAATGTAACAGGGTGCGCCCAGGAGGAGGGTGAAGGGGGTGGGAGGAGCAGTCTGGTCCTGGCCCGGTTTTGCGAGAGCAGAAGGCGAGATGAGGAACTTAGAAGTAGAATGACAACGAGTTCCAAGGCGGGTACTGGCAGGGGCAGGTCTGAGTCAAACCCAGGCGTGTACCAAATAGGTAGCAGACCTGTGACTCTTTATTATTGTATCTAGCCAGGGATCAGTCACGCCGTCAAGTTTGCCCCCAGTATTCCGTTTCAACTGACCAGCCGAGCAGACAAGTGCAAGATATGACACCAAATGCAATGAATGGGTGGTTGGTGGATGAGTTGGCATAGAATGGCATGAGATGGAACCGAGCTGCTTGTCGTCAAATGTCAAGCCCTTGGACATTAAGCTGGCGAGGATGGCGAGGATGACGAGGATCGCGAAGATTGCAAGGGTGCTTGTGGTTGGGTGGGTGGATGATGACTGGATGGATGACTGGATCGGTCAACGACCGGTTTGATTCGCTGCGGCCGATGCAAGCGAGACGTCGATTGCCCAAGCTGCAGCCTAGAGATACTTGGCCCATGCGCTGCGGCCCTGCATACTTGATTAGGTACTTAAAGTACCTAGGTAGGGCTTGGAGCCTGCTGTAAGTGAGAGAGCACTGACTGACTGCAAGTACCTGCCCATTTAGACTACAGTGTATTTGAGCAAAGGCCCAGTTACACCAACAGACACCCAACCAACCAACCCCCGACCATCTTAACCCCCCCCCCCACCACAAACCAGGGGGGAAACAAGAGGTAGAACAACAGCTAATACGAGTAGTCCCTATCCAAGATGCCGAAATATATGCAGATGATGCAGGGTCCAGGGACGCTGGGTGTCCCGGACCGTGTGTACTTACTTAAGACTAGACACCAAGGGTAGTAGTGTGGAAAGAAGGGGGGTAAGAAGAAGGGTGGGGGAAAGGAAGGGGGCTGGTCAATGCTTGCTCATCACACCACGGCCATTATACTCCTAGCCAATAGTCGACAAGGCCGTTAACGTCCAGGCTTTTCGAGGCGTATAGCTATCAGGAAGTCCAGGCCAAGTTCACAAGATCCGCCGTCTGTGCTGAGGATGTCGAGCTTCTGCCGTGAACGAGAATGAGGGATGGTAGCATTTCAAGTCGGCGATTTCCGCGATGCAACGGCCGTTTCCACTGCGGGCGCGTGTGCGGCTCTTCTGCTTGCTCGAGGGCGCTCCAGAAGGGTTCTGCCAGCAAGTGCCAGCAAGCTTTGGCAGGTTTGTTTCGATCGGGGCTCCTATCGTGTTGTGGGAGCTAGGATGAGGTGAGGCAGCCTCATAGCAGCCTCCTGTCCAGCTCCCTTCCCCCCCCCCCCAAAAAAAAAGGGGGGGGCCAGGTGCGTGGGAGAGAAATGAGCGAGATACCTAGGTAGGCAGAGAGAGCTTCAGTGCTAGGGTGTAACTCCGGACAAGCCACCCGGGAGCACAAAGGCAAAGACACATTCACTCGATGGCCAACCCTTATCCTGTTCCATGCACGTAGGCACTCTAGAGTCCTCCCTGAGTGTTGCGCCGTTGCCTCCTGCCTGCCTGCCTCCGTCTGTTTGCCTTCCTCTTGCGCCTCCACCCCCATGCGATGAGTGGTTCGACCTCCTGCGGCTGCAATGACACACCAAGGGGGGATGATGGGATATTGCGTACCGTGTTTGGCCCTTGGGCGTACCCAGGCCCGTGACATGATGCCTGACCTGGTCACGCTTCTCGTCACGTTGACGATCAAGTGCTTGCCAGCACGCCGCCTCTTCTCATGTACCCATCCGTCACTTTGGTGACACGGCTGGGGCCACTCTGCTGTGAACTATCGATCCCCTCCCAGGACGGGACTTGGTTGGTCGACAGCGAATCCGTTTGTGACACAGGCTCTAGCTGCGTCCGTCATCTTGATCGGAATATTCCTCCCTGGCCCTAGTCTTGCGCCCGTCGGCGTCGGTCTGTCCAGCTCGTTGGAGTCCCGCCCATCACCCATCTGCCGGCCGCAGACAAAGCCATTGTGGACGACCGGATGGCAGGGGCTTGCGGGGGCCCCGGGGAAGGGCCCGTAGCAAACCTTTTTCGGCAACTGCGAGGACGCAAATCACACTGGGAATCACAAGTCTTCGCACAAGGAGTGCTGCTTCAGCAAGGCACATTCCAATTCTGGTCGGCGCCCTGAGACACACTGTCTCACAAGGTATGAGCGTCTTGCAGTTCATGGCCCATGATCTGAGTTGCACACTGCTTGGTGAATGCTCAGGTATCCTGGTTCATGCCACGCCGGGCCGGCAATGGGTCTGTATGGACCATGCCATTGCAACCATCATCAGTGAGACTGCTCCATCTGCTGCTACACATTGAGCAATCTTGGTCGTGTGGGTGATCCAGGCTTGGGCCAGATGCAGAGCGCCGGCTCCAAACTTTAGGGCCCGTAACACGTTACAACGAACGAGTGGAGAAGTTAGGTCGTCAACGGCGGCCAACATCACCTGCCGCGGCGTCGATGATGGGCGCGGAATCGAGCCCCTAGGTACCATGCTACCTCCCGGCGTCACCACGGGACTACCGTATGATCTGAAACAGTTGGTGGCTGCCTGCCCCTGCCGAATAAGTGAATGAGTACCCTTGGGAGTCTCGGCAAAGACGATGTCGAAGAGAAAGACTCCGTACTGGAGGAGCCCAGTTCTGGCGCGGAGAGTATCAGCAGACGCACTGTTCCGGTTAGGGAGGCGGCTCATTCCGCACTTGTTGCCAGGCCACAGCATGAGTGAAGCCTGCGGCAGTCAAAGGTCCAACTGGCAAATCCCATTGCGGCAAAGCAGGTGGGCGTGTCGTGCTCGACGGTAAAGTAGCGGTAGAAGTCGCGCCCGATTTGGAAACGGTTAGCGAACTAGTGCGGAAGCAAGCAGACCCGATCAAGACGAGGCCATGAATACGTGGGCGATATAGGCACGGCTTGGTCCCTCCCCATCATCCGTCTTGAGCAAAGGCCCGTTCGGCAGACAGTTCGAACCGACTATTGCAACGCTAGGTTGATCAATAGAAGAGTGTCCATGAGAGAATGAAGATTAAGTCTTGATCCTTCTGCCTTCCTTTGGATGCCGGCGCAGTCCAGTGGTCAAAGTCTAAAGTTGCGCGGACTGGGATGAGCGTCCATATCCGCCTGGCTTTATCTTGTTTGTATCGAAGTCTGTGTGTCCATAAGCGTAACGAGGAGGTGTGATATTGGCAGCAACACGCCCACTGTGACGGTGAATCAAATTTCTCAAGAATCTGGTGTCGGCTTACAAGGTCCAGATGTCACCAGATAGGTACCGCCGTGTAGGAACTCATCGGACGGGCTCCAGCTCTACAAGACCGACATGAACCACAGCAACGAGTGTGATATCCATGACCGTTCCGCGTCGGACACGGAAGAGCCCGGAAGTCTGATTTTTTGTGGAGATATGTCGAGGACAGTGTTGGGTAATGACTTATCCGTCGGCCAGATTGATCTCAGATCTGGATATATCGCGAAATGGAATCATACTCGGCTGCCAAGACGAGGACTTGCGTTCGCTGACTGTACAACGATAACACGTAACTATCACCGCCGCCTGAAACAGTGGGGTAAGGGCAACACCAAGCTCTTAACAGAGACTTCCCGGCAGTCGAGTGGTTATGAGTAGGATGACAATGCCGATATGCGGCATCAGGTTTCCCTAGATCTCCAGATGTTGCCCGCCCTGGGCTTCCCTAGTGATGTACTACGCCCAACCGACCATGTAGCATTCTTCGCTCGTTCACAGGCTGGCGAGAGCTTGACGCTCACTGGTAATTGTGATGGATATGACGTTGCGATTGGTGACTTTCAAAAATCGAAAATTATTGGATACCCTGAGCGAAAGTCGTTGGAAGTGGATGGCCTGGATAAGCGACTATTCTGCTGTTAATGCCACCCCTGGCTAGTAAGAATGGCTACGGTGGGTGCGGAATCGCCGCCAGACACAAAAAACCCGCAGCTTCAGGCGGTCGGTAAGAACCTCATTGTGACCGTCACGTCTTGAATGGTACGCTCTCAGTTTCCTCCGTGCAAGCGCGCTGTAGTTCCTGGACTGTTCTAGACAGCCCTGGAGGGCCATGGCATGCCTTGAGGTGCTAAATCTGCGGTGAGGATGGATGTCGGGGTCCAGAATGTTCGGTCGGGTGACAGAAAGAAGCTGGCTCTGGTTGGATGGGGAAAGCGCCATGGGTAAGTCCTAGGGACAACGGAAAGACTGGTATACTCATCATACTGGGACGAGCAAGTTTGTTTGTGAAGCACAAGATGGAACGGTTGGCGGTATGCTGCCGGTGAGCCTGATTAGTGTGATTTCAAATAATGTTCTTGCTGTCCGAAATTGGGGGGGGGGGGAGCATCCGTCACGAAAAGCGTCCCCCC